>CAACVS010000033.1:75699-85902 GCA_900660405.1 Pseudo-nitzschia multistriata | reverse complement strand
AAYAWMWTRTWGTATTATGCCAGCTTGAAGAAGGTCTAACTGATCCTCTTTTTTTATACAAAATACTAAATTTACAAAGGATGCTTGAGATGGCACAAAAAATAATCTCATTTTGTTTGTACATGATACCCAAGACCAAAGAGTTGGTGGGACTATTCTTGATGTGCTAACAAGAAATGTTGAGAATATTCATTTGTGATTATTGTTGGTCACTCCTCCTCCAGAGGGGGTGCTTTGTACATTTCTTTACATTCTTTGTTCTTCCTTGTCATTTCATGAATGAAATAACCTTAATTCTACCCATGTYGTTGTTGTGTACTAGTACTAGCATTGGCATTTGAAAAAAAGACAACTCAATTGTGGAGCTGTAGTATATTCATACATGAATATCATTGACCTCTTGAGAACAAGAATGGCCAATACTACCACTTGATCACTCTCCTTAAGTACTAGTAGTACTATAAGAAGAATTTTATCATGATAAAGAAGAAGAACCTGCCTYTCAGTCTTAGCTTTCAATAGCTGCAACTCGCATGCTTAAATGGTGAGGACTTCTATTGGCCAGCAACTGAGGGTACTACTAAAATCACATTTATAAGCCAAACAGGCCCTGTTTGAACAGCTATGGTACATTAGATACTCTCGTTCAATAAAATGCTCGTAATTGAACACGTTTAAAATAGATCTATTAAGCACAAAAAGAAGCATTCCAGTCGCCCAAACATTAAGCTTATTTTGCAAATAGTAGAGGTGGTGCATAGTAGGGGGCACCTATTTCTATGGGACAGAGGAAGTAATACAACAAAAAAAGGATGACGATTGAGATGGTAGTAACTTTRAATTGTTGTGTGCTACTATGAGTACTCGTACTTTTTTTCTTAGAAATGCCATGGGCTGCTATGGGTCGCCAACGTTGTGGTGCCGTATGGAAAAAACACACTGGTCGTAATTCTTGTTGTCAAATAAGAACTTCACGATTAGCAAACTAACAATCCGTGTTTTTCTGCCAGATTACAACACGAAGCTGAGTTGAGTGATCTTCGAAGACCTTCTTTACGCTACAATTATTTTGATACCGTACGATTGGTTTTCACTCCGGATCAATTACGAGTTCAATAGTTACTACCAGTGCTTGAATTCCTAATTCCATTTATCATTATTTTTGTTTTTAAGACAGWTTTCACTTTTACGGTGCTAGAAGTATATCGTCATACTTAATTTTCTACGGAGCTCTCAGGTACAATCAACGAAATAGTGCTGCATTTTCCTCTTGAAGAAATGTTCCAGGAGCGAAATGGCGCTCGTAAGCAGAAGAGAAATGCTTCTCTTTTCAATATTAATCAAAACTACTTATGACTCTCTTCCACCCAACAACGACGCCGAAAGTTGAAAAAAAATCTTCTCTCAACATGTGCTCGTGGCTATTATCCCTACAACCTTATTATCTTCTAGAGTGAAGAAATTGTTAAATGCAATTTAGACCAATAGACAATATTCAAATAATGCMATCGTTTCTCCAAATTTTTTATTGTAGTCGAAAGTAAGCCTTTTGCGTGAAAATGACATTTTAAATATGGTTGGGAATGATTTTTTTTTTAGGTATATTGATAGCTGTTAAGTAATATATGTTTTCTTTCCATCTTGTCTCTAAATTTCCTTTCTTCATGATTGCGTCAGGCGCTGCATGTAAGGTTCGTTAGGCTGCTCTTGCTCRAAAGGGTAAAACAGTCGCACAACCCAACCAACAATCCAAAGAGTAAGGATCTTCCATGACAGCGAGGCAACCGACACCAGTAKTTGACAATATATATAGAGGGCAACATAAGCAATAACTGGAACGATGCTGCCGCGCTCGGCTGCTGTTGCATCGTTAGGTGCGCTGCTGTGTTTACAACTAATATACGACGCAATGGGCCAACAGTCAGAAACAGAACGATTGATGCTCTTGGGTGAGAAGGGACATGTATATGAACGATACGACAGGGACGACAAGACGCCTGTGAGTTTCATTATTTTATTTTTGATTTGTTTCTATTCACTGTACCGGTGATTGTTGGTCGTGATTGACTGCTTAGTTACGTTCGTTCTCCTGGCAGTTCTTAGTTTCACGTTCGGGGGTCACAACCGACTGACTGCCCATCGAGGGACAACATTCATCTCACAATTCACGTATTSCTTTTTCGATAATCCTCTACTCCTTGCTGACACAATGCGGAATATGTCGTGAAATGCAATCATTCGTTGTTCATCCGTTGATAGTATTCCTCCGTCTCGTCTCCGAACACGGGGCACTCGTCTGTTCGAGGACGTAGGCGAAGCGGTAGCAGCAGTAACAAAATAAAAAACAACAGTAGAAATAGTAATGCAATGCGGACTGACAACATAACTAGACAGATTCCTGCAGGTCAGGGTCGTCTTCGCCGACACTTGACGACAGAGGAAACAACGTGCCGACTGTGGAAGGTGGAAATTAGATACGAAGAGTACGAAGAATCACACTGGGAGTGCGAGTTCACCAACCCGGACCTCCTGGAGGCCACGCAAGCCCAGACAAGGGATCACCACATAATTGGTACTAATCACTTCGATGTGGATGCATTCCTGGACGAACAGGGTGCAGAGAGCGGAACTACCACGCTCATTTTGTCCACGGGAGTGGAATTGGCCATGACGGAGTCCGAGAACCAGGAGCTGCACCTCGGCAGGAACCAGGTCGTGGCCATGGAGGACAATGCGATCGAGGTCACCGAGAACRACGACCTCATGGTGCGGCGGGGTCTCGCTGATTCGATCGGGAACCTGCGAACCCTTGTGGTTCGTGTCAGCGCCAGCGATACAGAGCCTCCTTCCGCAGAAAAGCTATACGATGACATGTTTGGCGATGAGTACTGCTTGAARTCGCAATACAAACGGTGCTCCTTCGATAAAYTGAACATTACCGAATATCTTCCCGACGAAGAGGTCACGGTTCCCGTTGCAGAAGGCGTTGCTGGGGGCATTGTGGACGTCCAAATCAACATTAACGCCGWGGAATCATCCTCTTACAATTTACAGCGCCTAGCCAACAGTGCCGCGCGGGATCTTTTTGGTGTCAGCMYGTGGAGCGGAGGCCTCAACGGTATCTTTGACCTGGTCCTCTTTGTAAGTGAAGAGTAATTTTATTCGAGAGCAGACTTTTTTTGTCTTGATTCCCTGGAATGGCTAGTATAGTGTTGTGTGGGTCCTCTAGACACGCCCCTCGCCATATCTCACCTTGCCATTTTCTCCACATCAATAATCAATCCTGTKCCTATTTCTTTCGTTACTTTGTACGCTGCCAATRTTGTGATGACCTATTGTAGTGTCTCCCTCCGGGATCTGGATCCTGGGTTGCCTACGCATACCTCAATCGATGGGACTCGTATTACAATGGTCCATACTGCGGTTCGCTGTCCGCAACATTGCATGGTAAGTTGAAGCAGCAAGTTCCACTAGAACTGACTGGAATGGGAAGAAACTAAACTTTCGAAGCGCTCCATTGTGTTGTTCGAGCAGTACTGCTCTGTCCTTTTCTGTGRCCTTTTCGCCGAAGCAAAACATTATCATATACTTGAATGCAATCTCAATTTCTTTTCATCTTCTCTTTCTGCAGAGGTCGGGCACAATCTAAATCTTGAGCATTCRGGCGTTTATTATGGTGACGCGATTACTCAGGACTACGGTGATGCATCTGGAATGGTACGTTGCGTTATCTTTTRAGATGCACCAAAAGGAAAATCATTTGCGGACAGTGTTGTCTCATACCCTACTGCCGTTTCATCTCCTTTTAAATTTGCTTCCATATCATATCATTGTTTCCTTATCTCACTCATTTAGATGGGTTTCTCTTGTAAGTAAAAAAGTTCTCGCATTAATCTCCACGGATAAATCAGATACAGGTTGACTCTTTAGTTTTCTCAAAAGGTTTGTTTTTTGATTTTCAATCGGATCTATTTTTTTTAAAGATTTGAATGACGACGGCCCGATACAGTGCTTCAATCCAGCRAAGAACTGGCAACTTGGTTGGTACGATGATAAACTTCTGAGCGTGGAGCCCGAATCTTTGAGAAATGGGCCAAGTACTTACATATTGAACGGAGTCGTCGATTATCAGGACGGCAATGCAAACGGTTATGTCGTTATCCGTATCGGTGACTTTTATCTCGGATTTAACAGGAAGGCGAGCTTCAATCGTGGGACATTGGCTTCGGGAGATCAGGTGACGGTCACGAAAATGACTATCCCCTACCGGTATACAACTGGGAAATCGAAGCTTCTCGTTGCTATGGATGCTGGAAGTGAATATGCGATATTCGAAGAAAACGTGCTTGTGAAATTCGTCGAAAACGCGAACGTMGAAGACGCTGTCATCGAGCTAAGCTTGTTTGACCCGAGCCTACCCGAACCGCCACCGTGTGAAACGCAAATTATCGTAGATGTTGTGACGGATAACTATCCACAGGAGACATACTGGGGTATTACAGATCCCGGCGGCGCAATTATTGCTGGACAAGATGGCTACACTGATCCCAATTCATCTTCCAGGGTAAGTTTTCTGTTATTGATTGAGTACAATGATCCTTCAAATAGAAAAATAGGTATAGCACCCTTACAAAAACTGTGTTTGCCGCCTTCGACACTTTCAGACCGTAGTAGAAGGTCTCTGTGACAATGTACAGTACACATTTGTTGCAGTTGATAGATACAGAGGTGAGTATAGTGTATGGCAAGCGTTTGAAAGTCAATCATGTTTTTTGAATAGTAAAACATTCTCTTAACGGCGTCTTTTGTAACTTGTAGACGGAATTTGTTGCGAGCAAGGAAACGGAAGTATTGTTGGAACCTACGATGGAAATATCATTTTTGAAGCTTCGGAGTTTGAGTTTAGGCTTGYTGAGCCGTTTATTATTAAYCGGCGTACCCTGTCACCTTCCAATTCACCGAGTGYACAACCAAGTGCAGGCCCTTCGTATATTGAAAGTGCTTCCCCGACTATCGCCCCGAGTGCATCTCCGAGTGCATCCCCCAGCACATCTCTAGTGCCCAGTTCAATGCCAAGCAAAAGTCCTAGTGAAAAACCGTCGACATCTACAGCACCGAGTGAACTACCCTCTGCGTCTCCGTCAATGGTACCTAGTGAAACTCACAGCGAAGAGCCTACGGGGTTACCAAGTCTATTTCCGTCAAGTTTACCCTCAGAAGGGCCTAGTGACTTCCCCAGCACATCTCCAAGTCATTTTCCCAGCTCAAGCCCAACCGGTCTTCCTAGCTCAAGTCCAACTGATTTCCCAACTCAACATCCAAGCGAAACCCCAACGGTTTTCCCAAGCGAATTTCCGAGCTCAATTCCAACTAACGCTCCAAGTGTATCTCCCAGCAGAAGTCCGACTGAGGTTCCTAGTAACTTTCCCACCATGAGTCCGACCAAATCTCCTACCAAAAATCCGACCAAATCTCCTACCAAAAATCCGACGAGCGCCCCCAGTAATGTCCCCACTCCAAGTCCGACTGACTTTCCAAGTACTTTTCCTAGTAGAAATCCGACAAATTCTCCGACGCACGTCCCAACGAACGTTCCAACGAACGTTCCAACGAACGTTCCAACGAACGTTCCAACGAACGTTCCAACGAACGTTCCCACGAACGTTCCCACCCGAAGTCCGACTGATGCTCCAACCCACTCTCCCACCAAAAGTCCAACTAACGTCCCAACGCTCTTCCCCACCAAGAGTTCATCTGACGTCCCAACTCTCATCCCCACCAAGAGTTCATCTGACGTCCCAACTCTCTTCCCCACCAAGAGTCCATCTGACGTCCCAACTCTTTTCCCCACCAAGAGTCCATCTGACATCCCAACTCTCTTTCCCACTAAGGGTCCAACTAATGTCCCAAGTTTAATCCCAGCATTGAGTATCAGCGAAGAGCCATCAAGAAGGCCAACTAAAAGGCCTACTGGGAGGCCAACAAATCCACCTTCAAATATGCCTTCGATATCAAACAAGTGTCAGGCATCACTTGAAATTCGTCTGAAGACAGACAAGTATCCGTCGGAGACATTCTGGGGCGTCATAGATTCCAACAATCAAATATTAATACGAAAAGACGGATACCTTGAGCCGTTGAAAACATACACGGTAAGGTACTTGCTCATGYGATGCGCTTACGAAACRCATTTTCTACCATGCTTCACATTAGATCGCGCTTACCATATTTTCAACTCTTCGGACATTTTAGGAAACTATTTCAGGTTTGTGTCCAGACGTGCCATACACTTTTTCTATCGTTGATAGATGGGGTGGTGAGTCCTGTCATTCCACACGCAGATTGAGAGCTATCTTGTTTTGTTTTCTTTRGTGATGTTCCAGTTCCTCACGAACACTGTTCTCTTCTCCTCTCCTTTGTTTAGACGGAATTTGCTGTAATTATGGACAGGGAAGTTATGTGGGTTATTCTGAAGGTAAAGTACTTTTTGAAGGTGGCGAATTTCGACGCAGAGCAGTTGAGACATTCACCATATCTTCTCCTGCACCGCCAGCAACGGTATTATCATCCAGTCCCTCCTCTTTCCCTTCAGGATCTCCATCCAGCAGCCCATCTGTTGCTCCAACTTCTCAGCCCTGTGCTGGGAGTCTCTTCAAGATTAACCTCAAAACTGATGCCTATGGATATGAAACTAAGTGGGCATTTCGCAACAAAAAAACCAACGCGATTATTGAGAAGGGAATTGAGCGATACGAGAACAACAAAGCATATGAATTYCCTGGTCCTGATGATGCATATTGTCTGCCGCGAGGGGAATGCTACATCTTTCAGATTACTGATCTCTACGGAGATGGTTTGTGTTGCAATTATGGGCAGGGCAAATACGAAGGATTTTTGGACGGAAAATCCATCTTTGAAGGATCTAGATTCAGAAGTATAGACTCGAAAGAATTTTGCGTCCCAAGTTCATCTTAAGAATTTTGAGGTTCTTACGAGTAGTGCTAATAAAATGAAACAATGTGTACAGTAACTTTACAAATACTTGATCATTTATGTATTTTATATCAACACTAGGTAATCCTGCGTATCGTTGCCGCAAAACGGAAGGGGTGTAAGTCGATGGCTTTGCCTACAGACACGACTTTCTCTTCGTTTCATGAACTGAGAAAATATGAACATATTGTTATTGCCCAAGTATTGTCGTCATCAGTGTGTAATACAAGATTGAACGAGAAAATCCAGTTTTTAAAGCCCAGCATACAATGAAAGGAAACTATTGGGCTTATTGTAATGTGCTTTTTTATACGCGAACTATTCTACATCAGAAGAACCCGACCTTAGATGCGCTACCGAAATCTAAACAACCAGGCAGCGACATTCTGGTTACCTCTCGATTGGTTGCAGCCGATGTCGTTGCGGCTGTTTTCCGTCGTTTTATGRGAGAATGACTCCTTCCACCAGTGGTAGTGCCACTTTTAATACCTATTGTCCTCGAAGTACCCTTACTCTTTCGGACCCCCCTGGCCGCTTCCTTGATGGATCGRGCCACCTTACTGCGCATCTCTTTGCGATCTGTGATCTGGACATGGGTCTTCCAAKATGCATCCCAATTCAAAAAGCGGCCATTCCAGACAGTTTCAATCTCATTGACGACCCTCCACGTAAGATCGATCTTCTCCTGTCTTTTTTTCGCTGCAAAGTGCTCCTCCATGACTTTTTCAATCAAGTTCTTGTAGTTTAGATTGCCCAGATGGAGTTGAGAGTATGTATTTCCCCTCCGAAATATCACATCGTACGACCTGGGGCATTCCACCCACACTTTAGGTTCTGCTTTTCCTTCTTCATTGYGTGAATCCGTCTCAGAAGTGCTAAATACTAGCTTTCCGACTTTGCTGATGCTCTGCACTTCGCCATTGAAACTATTCTTGCGCTGAAGGAGAATTTTTTCACGTTGGTCCTCGATTCGCTTCTGTGACTTCATCCACTGAGCATGAACATTGGTCTTTACAGCGCCAGTGTGCGTCAATGGAAGCAAATGGGCCGGGATTCCATACTGCTGCAGTTTGTATAGGATTTCGATTTGGTTCCCTGTGGTTTGAGAATACAGATGAACGTACCCAGTTTCGTTAGCTCTGCATTAGATACCATCACTTTTGAGGGGGAAACGAATAAATAATATGCATGCGTATTTTGTTCGCATTATCTAAACTATGCAGTGCTTACCGAATTGGGCTTTGTAGCGTTTTTTGTGGTCTTGATTCAAGCCAAAGTAATAGAAAGAGCTYATTAYGTGGTATAGTGACGTATCTTTTGCACAAAAGTGGATTGAGGCGATCCGCAGGGGAGTGCTCTCAAAGCCTCTTTTCTGGAACCAAATATCTCTTTTTGACAACGAAGGTCGTATGTACCGCTCCCAGATGTCCTCTCCCTGGCTTTCATTGGCATTTGCATCACATTCGATGTTGTCTCTTTCTGATTCCTTATCGGGAGCACAAGGTACTTCCTCTCCGCTCGGCCAGGCTATAATAACTATGCCTTTCTGCTGGGTTTCGATGTCTTCTGAAACAATCCAGTCCATGTACATTATAATCTTGAGTCGCAATGCGGGGTCAACCTTGAAGTTGCTGTGTCCCACCGCGCAACAAATTCGCCTTCCGGCTCTATCACGGAACGGTAAGTATGTAAGTCTTGACTGCAATAGGCTTTTGAGCTCGTCTTTATTGTGATTGCACGTGTTATCAAAATCGTTTTGAAAGTCTGAATACCGRCATGGGCGATGCGCAATGAAATCTCCAAAAAGGAGTTGGGTAAAGTCCAGGTAGCTGACGAACCTRTCGACAGCTTTTTTTACGTCAAAACAMTCACACCTCAAGAATCTCAACCGGACAGATGGATCGTTTAGATAGCAATCGCTTTTCTTTTTCGGATGCGCTGGGTGCTGGCAGTTGTTGTGCTGCATTCTGATTTCCTCGTATTTGTTTTTGCAGCATGAAAAGTAAATGTAGTCGTCTTTTTCTTCTGGTTCTAAGACGTTTCTCAGCACATTTCCGAAGGATTCCCTCTCCTCCGGTCGCCGCTGACTATGATTGACCCGTTCTCGCTCTCTCTTTATGCGAATCAATTCTGCGTCAAACTCCCTAAGACCATCGGTCACCAGTTTCGGTGTTTCCTGAACGGCCATACACCGGACCCCATGAACCTCCTCTTCCACGGCCGATCGATCAAAAAGGGAGAGCTTAAGGAGCTCTTCCGAAATATCTGCCTCAACAGTACGGTCAGAAGGTTTAGGATCAAACAGCGGAACATCAAGTCCACCGTCTTTTTTGTATTCAAATGATGTTGAGTGCTCGGTCAGCATTGTTCGTTTGTTCGTTATTACTGCYCTTAGGAAGATGACAAAAGAATACTCGAGGTCGTCTCAACAGGAGACATAAATAGAAGAATGATAACAGACCAGGAACTCCGATACAGCAAAGCGCCTTTTGATTTTAATCCCTTTGGCAAAGTTCTGAGCTGCGACTATGTTTTGTATGTTGTACCGTGCTGTACTGCAAGRCACAAGATGAAAAAGATACCCTTAGAATTACCGCATTTTTAGCATTAGTCTGTCGCCATGATCTGTTTGGGAACCATCAGAATCTGCAACTCGTGTCGTGATGCACTGGCTTGTCGCAGCGTTACTCCTTGTATTGAATTTTCACATACCATACATATTCCACAGTAAAACCACATAAAAAGTTCTGGCTTATTTTTACGGAARTAGAACAATAAGTAACTTGGAAGGAACAAAGAGGATGTTTGATTGCCGTTTGGGAGCAATAAGTAGGRCTGACGGAGAAGTCATTTGAAATTTTGYGAAGGTGACATTACTTGGTACTACCGTACGGGTTCCATAAAAATGGGTCATTCCCGCATACATAAATCCATATGTTTTCGGCAATGTTTTCAAGCCACCTCGCAATGGGAACGAAGAGGATGTTTGATTACTACGAGTTTCACAACAACTGCAGGCCGTCTTGCCCAGAGAGCAAAAAGTTTTAATTTGAAGTTCGAAACTTCGATTTGAAGTTAACTTTTTCCCGTCTCCGCCCAAATTCGTGCATTTTTAGAATTTTTTTGGAGTTTCCATGATTTTCACCTGTGTAGACTGCATTACAAATCCTACACATGATGATTATTATTTTTCTGATGGTTGACAATTGT
>CAACVS010000033.1:21778-63010 GCA_900660405.1 Pseudo-nitzschia multistriata | reverse complement strand
ATAGTAGAGTACTGATACATACTAAAGCAGCAAGGAACAGATATCATGTTCATCAGAATAGCCCTGCTTTTCTAGCAGACCATTAAAGGTAGTAGCTAGGAATATAGTAGGAGCTTGAAATAGAATAAAGTAGTACCTTTTAGGAGATAGCTTCAAAGCTGAATTTACTACTACTAAGCTATTGTATAGCATTGTGGGCCACATAGTAKTTTCAATTCAGATATTCAGCCCTGTTTACTTTTTAATAAACAACCCCCCCCCCCCCTCTATAACCCCCCATATGACTAGAATCCTGCTTTAAAATCCTTTTGATTCATGTACCTATGATTCTTAAGGGTCTGTTGGGGACCAACAAGATATAGCTGTTACTAGAGTGAGTTGACCCTTAGTTAATGCTCTAGGTGTGTTTTGTACTGTGCATCAATTTTGGGCCCTCTTTTTAACATGTAAAGACTGCATTTTGACTAACCAATTTGCATGTGGTTMAAGCCAAAATTGTCCATGGAGCACATRCATGCAAAACTAYTTTTGGTCACAGAACTGTCAGGAATAAAATTCAGCACATATCCAGCTGTAAACTGCAATACAAGACAGTYTTTTAGCCAAAGTAGTCATTACAAACAAAATAAGGGCCCAAAATCTATGACTGGTTTGTAGATAAGMAAGCCAGCATGTTGTCTATACAATAATATTGATTTAATTACATGATAGTAGTAGTCCTATACCACCACTATGCTGTTGCTATTCACTAGTTATTCAATAATGTGCCCATTTGTTTCTCATACTACCAGCAATCCAAATTTTCAGCTACTAATAGTAGTACATGGTGATACAAAGTCTTTCCTGCAATATCAGGATCAAGATTAGTAGTGCATAGTTCCCTGATGATCCTCTGCACCCTACTACTAAAATAATATCCTTTCTGAAGGAACAGATGTTGCTTGAACAACAAGATACTTCATTGCTAGAACAGCCAGCATTGGAAAWTGGTTCATTTYATTTCCCCACCATTGTAGAGGGTTGGTGCACCTGGTCTTGCCACACTCCTCATCTTTCTCAAAGGGTGCAAGTTGGGGATGGGACATGTRCCTAGGAAGCAACTCCAGATTTCATGATTTCTCCTTGATACTCTAAGGATTGGAAGAAACTGCAGCTTGAAGGGTCCTCTTCTGTACTACTAGTAATGTCACTATCAAAAGAGGATAGGCTGCCACAGAGTCATTGCTGTTGCTACTAGTACTATTAGCTTCAAGTGCCCCACTGGTCTCTTACCAGTCTTCCAACAGTAGTATTAACTGCTAGTACTACTAGTAGTGTAACCTCTCTTACCACTAAAAGGTCTAAGGAATTCATATTTATAATTCAGTCTTCCCTAAATATTTAGTCCCATATCTGTTTTCAGTCTTGCAACAGYTGATGTGTACTTGTGGATTGCAGCTATGCACAGTTGCAACAATTTTGACTCTACTGCAGCAAATGGTCTAATGGTTAAATAACATAGCRTTTCAGAGGACCTCTAACTTGCAGAAGGACTAAACAGACACCTGAGACATTTTGTTCAAGAACAATATTTCTACAGGGAATCAAAATTCTGCCTGGTTTTCAATGGTCCCAACACAAGAAACAATCACAAAAATGTCAGGATCATCATTTTTACAGTTAATTTTTTTCAAATTATTTAATTTATTGYTGCTGAACCCCACCCAATTAACGTCAATGAAGAAGTGCACAGGAAGCTCATGATGGAAAAAGTTCTACCAGCCATTTACAAAAAGTTCCCCAGGGGCAACAGAGATTGTGTTCCAAGTTGTGTTATCCARGAAGACAATGCTAAGCCTCATACGCTCAACACCAGAGCAGCTGTGATGGCTGCAGCCCACAAGAGGAACTGGAATGTTGTTGTGAAGCCCCAACCACCTACTAACAGTCCTGACTTTAATGTTCTTGATTTGGGATTCTTCAATTCTATCCAGAGCCTTCAGCACAAAAAGTGGTCTCCTGATATGAACACATTGATTTCCAACAAGGTGATTGCTGCATTTGAAGAATCCAAACGTGAGACGATGAACAAGGTATTTTTGTCACTACAGTGTGCAATGGAGGAGTCACTTGGTGTTGGTGGTGACAACACTTACAAGATTTGACACCTTGGCAAAGAAAAGCTTTCTCTTCAAGGGGAGCTTCCTGTTTCGATCACTTTTAGTGTACTCTAAAATTCTAATGGTAGTATTTTTGATAATGTTGTAACTGCTTATAGGTTGGATAGTTTTACTATTATTATGCAGTAAAAATGAATTAAAAAAATCCCTGGGGGAAAATTTTTCTTGGTGCCTAACATGGAATATGAGTTTTTCAAAAAATGCTGGAAAACATTTATGTCTTCGCAGGCGTTGCGCACCCCTCTAAATTATGTATGAAAATGAGCTAAAAATTTCTATTACTACGCGTTTTGTAACAATTGAATACGGTCGCAAAAGAGAGCAAAAAGTAATGATTTCAAGTTCTTAACTTCGATTTGAAGTTATCAACTTCAAAATGACCTGGTAGAAAGTCTACCAGGTTCTACTGAGCTACTAGTTTTTGGATTGCATTCATGATTGAAAGGCCAGATTCATGATTGGATCACCTCAATCGCCCTGGAACCATGTCGATTTCGATGTTTTTCGAAAAATTTAAATTCTCCGGTCCCCTTTTTTCTATTATGTGATCGGTTTTGATCACAAAAAAATGTGATCAGAAATGATCACAAAATTGATGAATTTCTTGATCACAATTTTTTGTGATCAGTTTTGATCACACTTTTTCCAATGGATTAGAATTAATATTTACTTTATCCTTACATTAATAATTATATTCGATTTATATGATTCAATTATATATATATAAATATTTATATTTATACATACTATACAGTCATGTATGGTCGCACGTCGCGTATACAGGACTGATATACTATTAGTAGTACTAGTACAAACATGTAAAAAAACTTTTATTATTTATATTAGGTTATTAAATTATTATATAAAAACGGGACTAGTACAAAATGTACACAAGACAGTTCGAATTTGTGATCAAGATTGATCACAAAAAACTGATCACAAATTTGTTATTTCTGATCACATTTTTTTGTGATCAAAACTGATCACAATTTTCGGTACCCAGAGGGGGATCTGGGAATCTAATTTTTTCCAAAAAATTGAAATCGACATGGTTCCTGAACCATTTKTTTTGTTTTGAGGGGAATCGTGATTCGGTCATTCAGTCATATTAAAAAACTAGCTCAGTAGTAGTATTTGTACGGGGATTGCCAATAAGTTGCGACTACAGAGTACGGGACTTCCCATTAATAGCTCTACTCCATTTATCCCTTCTCCCTTATCCCACCCAATTCCGAAAGAACTCGGAATCTGGAAAATCTCCGATATCAGCTGTTTGCCAGAGGTTATTATATGTGCGACCCAAAAACTGGCGATAATTTCAATTACTGTACAGTAAAGTACTTACGTCACAACCGTACGGTCACTGGAGTGAGAGAAAATAATATTTACCTACTGCACGGTATTTTGAACGCACATTGTTAGGTTAAATCATTCCAACACGGAAACGCCCTGAACGACTTGGGCTCATTAAAATTAAGTACATCTGTACCAAGATTTGAAGGAAAGGAGCTCGACTACAGAAGATTTGATAGTATGAAAAGCTAATATGGTGTGTTCCAAAGCTCATGCGTTATCGAACAAAAGAAAAGCTTCTCTCGAAGCAATCTGCCAATCCTTGAATCGTTTTTATGGGCTGCGAATTANGAGTTTTTCAAAAAATGCTGGAAAACATTTATGTCTTCGCAGGCGTTGCGCACCCCTCTAAATTATGTATGAAAATGAGCTAAAAATTTCTATTAGTATTTGTATGGGGATTGCCAATAACTTGCGACTACGAGTACGGGACTTACCTTTAATAGCTCTACTCCATTTATTCCTTCTCCCTTCTCCCACCCAATTCCGAAAGAACTCGGAATCTGGGATGTTCCGAAACAGAAAATTTCCACGTACACTTAGCTACCAGATCTCCGACTAGTGCGACTACAGTAGATTGTTGCTGCAATGTTTACGCTGTCTAAAAATAGGGGGATACAGGAAACTATTTCTTCAAAATTCGATTTTTTTTGCTACCAGAATTCGACAACAAATTGACTAGAAAAGGAATACAAACCAGATTTAAATCTGATTGATATCTAATTGATATCTGATTTAAAGTCGACTTTTGGTAGCCTTCCCAGAACCCCCATGTATAATTTATACTAGACCCGCAGTAGTACTACTATGGTACGGTATGATACTAATAAATAGTAAACGTACATGTATTTAATTTATACTATAAATAGATATGGCACGTGCTGCTAGGGTTAACACATACTGACTATATTGCTACCAAAGATCGACTATGTCTCTACCTTAAATCGACAATGTTTTTACCATAAATCTACCAGAAAAAAGCCAGAGAAATCTGACCTAAATGAAAATTGTTTCCTGGGACCCCCTCTTTTTTAATAGAGGTGTTGCGTTGCAGCAACAATCTACGGTAGTCGCACTAGTCGAGATCTGGTAGCTAGGCGTATGTGGAAATTCGCTGTTTCGGAACGTCCCTGGAAAATCTCCGATATCAGCTGTTTGCCAGAGGTTATTATATGTGCGACCCAAAAACCGGCGATAATTTCAATTACTGTACAGTAACGTACTTACGTACGGTACGGTCACTGGAGTGAGAGAAAATAATATTTACCTACTGCACGGTATTTTGAACGCACACTGTTAGGTTAAATCATTAAAACACGGAAACGCCCTGAACGACTAGGGCTCATTCAAAAATTAAGTACATCTGTACCAAGATTTGAAGGAAAGGAGCTCGACTACAGAAGATTTGATAGTATGAAAAGCTAATAYGGTGTGTTCCAAAGCTCATGCGTTATCGAACAAAAGAAAAGCTTCTCTCGAAGCAATCTGCCAATCCTTGAATCGTTTTTATGGGCTGCGAATTAAGATGCAGAAAATCGAGTTTTCCATTTGCTGGATTTTCCTAGTCGGCATTACGCCGTATGTTATCAACACAAAGACAGCCTATTCACTGATATGTCCGTCTATATTCTCCAATGCAGAGACTTACATTCGAGGGTCGGTTGCAAGCCGTTTGGTTGCCTACGCTTTTGACTTTGCCCGGGCTTTCGTCAAGAACGGAGAGAACGAGAAGGGAAGCAATTGGAGAAGATTTATTAGAAAGGATAGCGACCTTATTGCCCGTGTGCCAGGATGGTTGGTCTTTCATCATTTTGGTGTTTTTATTCAGCACGTTGTAATTTGTTTTCTCGTGAAAGACTCATTTCGGTGCTCGTGTGTGGATTATCGTCTTAGTGATAGCACTATCGAAGTTGATCGAAACACAATCATYGGCACTGAATTGAATTACCAGCTGCRAATTTTCTTCTCTTTATTGGCRATTCAGGCCTCACACAACACCTGGACAAAGTTCGTCATGCCGCCTATCATTTACTGGGGAAATGCTTTCGTGATTGGTGTACCTTGCAGTCTCATCTGTTTCATCCTRGTCATTTCAGCTGGGTGCATAGAAAAAAGTCAAGGCTTGSTGGAGTTGCTCTACGGTTTCGGGATGTCAATGACTTTGGTGGGCATGGGGAAATTAGTGACCATTAGTCTCGCACCAAGAATAGATGCGAGGAGAGGCAAATCAATTTTTGTCCAGCAGGAAAAATATGAGWGTCRAAACAACAATGATTGTCCGGARACCTACTTCGTTGCATCAAAGATGCGATTGGGGTGAGTGATTGGCACGAACAAGAGTCACCATGAGCAAGTGGACGTTTGAATGGGTATACTAGTATATATGGGGATGTTATCAGTGAGTAATCAATGAAGATAGGAGCAAATGGTGGTATTCAACAACCACAAGCAGCGGTTTGGAAAAGGCATCAGCAGCTGGCGCGGCCCAAAAGGATATTGAAGATTAAGAGGATCTTGTGGAACTGAGGATCCAGCTCCAGCACTGAAAGGTAGAAAGCAACGCGAAGAGGTGATGATGAAGTACAAAATGAGTGMATTCCGCCACGAGGGCCGTGATTATTAGGGCAAGGAAGAGAAAAGTATATGGCTCACTCAAGGCTCATCGTAATCCAACCATCTCAGCAACTAGAATAGACTATTGATATGAATGTAAACATGATTTGAATACGTATCGAGTTAAAGGACCGGAGACAGCAAAGTGACAGTATGCTGTCCGGGAACAACTGGGAATACCAGTCGACGGCTGTCGATAGGCTAAAAGAGAAGTTTTCTGCATTCATGATCCTTATCGACAACAGAAACCATCTACATTGGGTTTGTGTCAATATTAGAGTCGTTACAAATTGTGAGACAGGAACCGGTTTTATGTAACGAGCTCTTACTCTGTAGCACGAAAAAGTTGAAAAAAAWAAACCATCTAGATAAATACACGACGAATCACGTTAGGTTTTTCTGTATGGGATGATTGTTACAAGCGTACCAGTACGAGTACCGTACGGTACGGTTGCAATTCACTAAAGTATCTACTCGTGATTTAGGCTCACAACAGTACGTACTTGGTACCCTACTGCGCGCCTTTTTTTGTAATCAGGCCTACTTTTTTTGGTAATCAAACTACGGCACTAAAGTACTACGTACGGTAGTGTTGTGGCATCATGATCATCAGCGTCTGTCGTTGTCCCTCAGAAGTCAATGCATCAGAAGACCTTTCTTCTCTGCCTTCACTGGTGAGGAACGAGTGAATTTCAAATTGAAAATTGGAAAATAAGAAGAAAGAAAATCGTTTCTTAAATTTCATCTCATCAAAGGAAACAAATAGGTCGACGTTCCTGCCATTCATACCACCAGGAATAAGAAACGACSGAATTCAAGACAAAGGTCATCGCTTCTTCGAGAGGAAGGAACCTGCCCTAGAAAAGGAAGAGTAATTACGACCGAATCACATATCATTGTTGTCGCAACCAAGCCACCAGCAGCCAGGCCAACATCATGAAGACGAAGACTGTTGACACGATGCAAACAGCGAATGAAATTGCGGAGAAATCGAGTAAGAAACAGTCGAAGAGAGAGAAAAAAGCAAGGAAAGAAAAGAGGAAGCGAAAACGAAACGCCAAAAACGAAACGGAYGGTGATCGGATAGGTGTTGACGCAGATTCTGCCGAAAATGAAAGCGAAAAGGATTGCTTTYCCACTTACCAAGATGACGACAACATMAGCAGCAACAACAAGAAAGTGGAAAATAGCGACAAAAAGAAGAAGAAGAAGTCGAAAAAGAAAAAGAAAGGARAGAAGAAATCCAAAGGAATCAATAACGACAGAGATACTGAATCTAACGATGAAAAAAGTGGGTATGATTCTGCAATTCAGAGTACCGGCGATGGTCGTTTAGTGGCTTCCTCCGCTATTGAGTTTTATGACGATGATCTTAAAAAAAGAGCAAAGAAGCGACAAAAGGTTACATTGAGCAACAAGATAACGACTGGGGATAATGCAGAAAATGACACTGGATTGGAAGAGGCCCTGAAAAAGCAACGATCRAAATCGAAAAAGAAGAAACGGCATCGCGACGACGACAAGGCCGAACGCGAAAAGGAACTGAAACAACGTGACGAACTRGACAAGGTTTTGATTCCCGAAAAGAAACACATCCATAGCTTGACACTTCTACTGTTTTATCAGTATATAGAGCCGGAATGGGATGATGAAACCCACGAAAAAATGCTCCGCAACCTTCAAAAGATTGGAACCACCCTCGAATTGACTGGCCGAATGCGATGCGCAAAGGAGGGCTTGAATTGTACTTTAACGGGGACTCACTCAAATATTTTAGAATACACTAAGGCCCTTCGACAGTTACGACCCAAGGAATTCTGCAACACTGAATTCAAGTTGACAACGGACCTGCCCCTGGCTCAGAAATTTGGCGAGTTGAAAGTTCTTCCTGTCAAGGAAATTGTTCGTTATGGTCTAGATGGCGAAAAGGCACCACCTATCCAGCAATATAGTGGGGTCCATCTCGAACCCAAAGACTACCACAAGAAACTGGCCGRGTCCAACACTGTGATCATAGATGTTCGAAATCACTACGAGGCTGCAATCGGGCGATTCGTTCCCCCTACGAAGGATGACTCGGGCGCGCAAACAGACACAAAAGCGACAGAAGGCCCAAAGTGGATTGATCCAAAGATGCGCAAGTCGACAGAATTCCCGGCSTGGCTTGACAAAGAMGAGACCAAGGAAATGATGAAGGGAAAGCAAGTCCTCATGTACTGCACAGGTGGCATTAGGTGCGAACGAGCTTCMGCCCTCCTGAAGTATAAGATGGAAACAGACGAATCGGTCAAGGATCTAGGCATCAAGGGCGTGTTCCAACTTCAAGGTGGAATCGACAAGTATTTCAAGGAGTTCCCTGACGGTGGCTACTGGAAGGGGAAAAACTACGTATTTGACAAGCGCTTTGCTCACGCGCCACCTAAAATTGACGGCGAGCTACACGGTCGCGTTATAGACAAGGACGATGAAAATGATTCCAAACTTCCCGCAAACGCCCACGTTATGGGAAAGTGCGAAGCCTGCCACAAACCATGGGACATGTATCGCGGCAAACGGCGGTGCCCGACCTGTGGTGTCCCGTCTCTTATCTGCAAAGACTGTTTTCTCGCTGACAAGGAGGGCAGGAAGAAATTAGGCAAGGAGGTCCGGTGCGATTTGTGTGTAGAACAGGGGATATTTTCCAAGAGGCAGTACCGAGAAAACGACGAGCGGTTCATCCAAGACTACGAATCGAAAATGACGGCCAAGGGGCTCCTCCTGCCCAACGCGGCAGCTCAAGATCCAGAGGTTGACTCTGCGGTGATGGCAYCAAACCCAAAGGGAATCACCCGGTTGGTTCTCAAAAACATGTGCCGCAAAAAGATGACA
The DNA here is from genome assembly GCA_900660405.1 of Pseudo-nitzschia multistriata. Classification (NCBI taxonomy): domain Eukaryota; phylum Bacillariophyta; class Bacillariophyceae; order Bacillariales; family Bacillariaceae; genus Pseudo-nitzschia; species Pseudo-nitzschia multistriata. The sequence goes on along the minus strand of CAACVS010000033.1, from coordinate 54,017 downwards.
GAGGATGCCCTTATGGAAGCCCTTCCAGGCATCACGCACATTGTGTGGAATACCCAACGCAATCGAAAGAATCCGTCGGCAGAACCCATTTTTACCGGAATGGGCTGGGTGGAAATGGCCACCCCGGACGATGCGGCCAGGGCCGTGGCCAAGAACAACCAGCTCAAGGTGTTCGGCAGGACGATTGGCATTGCCTTCCAGGCGCCTGACGGAAAGGATGTGTGGCCAGCACCGAATAGCAGGGTTGTCTAACCGACGGCCCGCGCGCTTTCGACCGGAGAGAGGGGTWTGGTTTCGTACTGCTTTTCTGTAGGCTGAGTTGTGTCGTCCTATCATGATGGGAACTTTTAATGTTCAGCTCTCAACAAGCACGCGACTAGTACCATTCTACTCCTTCGTAGACGACGTTTGGAATTTCGACGTTTTTCACTTTGGATACATTACAGGCATTATAAATCATTATTCAACACGCAGTCATTGGTCTCTAGAGTGATGCTCATTTTCTCCCCTATCGATGRCAAACACGAACCACAGAGCACTAACAGTACCATACATCATATTATATTCGTTTTTTGGCCGCGATCCTTGGGATACAATGATCATCGTTGYCGCATATCACTCCACTACCTACTTGAAGATTGGTTTCGGTTTCGGTGTACAGCAGAGCAAGATCCCGCAGCCAAAATATGCAATGCATGCTAACAGATTGTAGGTCGCGCCCTGGCCCCACTCGCACTGCTGCCCCGTCCGAATCCCGTCGGGGATAACGGTTGTCCCGAATTGGGCGATCATATCATCACCCAGTTGGTCGTTGAGATCCCCACATGCCTCGATGAGGTAAAGCGCATAGGCTCCCAGGCCGCAACCCCTTCGTTGCGAAAACGATTTTCGAACCAGAAGGAAATACAAACACGCATGAGGTGGTGACGACAAGGACGAACAAACCGAACAATTTCAGACACGAGAACCATGCTGTTTATTGATGGCGCCTCTCTCTCGATGGTTGCACTCCTGGCACTTGCCAAGGCGTCGCATCGTACGGTACTCACCACGCCCCCACAAATGCGGCTCCCTCGATGCACGACGCGCAGGGGAGCTCGCACAAAAGCCACTCGAAGACGACCAGCGCCGTGGACGCCAGGCCACAAATCATGGAAAGTGTCAGCGAGGACCGGGCCAGGGCAACCGCCCAATCGTCGTCGGAGTACATCTCCTCGATGTCGCACACGCCATCCGTTCCTTCGAACCAGACGCCCACGTTGATCGAYGAGCCCGCGACGCTGAAAAAATCGCACGAATACACATTGAGCCATTGCATGCCCAGCTAGTTTTATTCCGATGCGTCGAACGCGTTGGTAGAAATATTTAAAAGCACGCAAAAGACAGYCAACACAAGTGAGAAGAAAATCAAAGAAGAGAAGGAAGGACCGGATTATCAGATATCTGGGGCCATGTTAGTAGTCGGAACGTATTTTTTGTGGGTTTCAAACAATGRCCCTCTCTCCCTCTGTTCCATTCTGTATCCCGCCATCTCCCTTGCTTACCGCGAAGGCGCAACCAGCGACGATGACTAGTCGAAATAAGTTTCCGATCGTATTGCAACAGCAAACCATCGCGACGAATCAATACTTCCGAACGGTACGGTGCTCCTTCTGATTTCTTTGGATATCCGATGCGAGAGCTCTAAATCCAGCGCTCCCTTTCGCGATGTACGGGAGACAGCAATGGCTGGATTCGATTGGGACGATAGCACTCTTTGGGGAAGTGTGGTAMCGGTAGATGGTTGATTGTTGATGATGATTGAATCGTTCCTACATCGACKAGTGCAAATATTTTTCAGTCGTATTGCATTTGAAAACATGTGTTCAAATAATAGGAAACGAACCAGGTCTCGTCCTTCGATGACTGAGCGGTCATGCATCRTTCTTCAGGCTTATTTATCGATTAAATTAAAACCACGGTAGAAACTARAAGTAGAAGTACAATGTACTTGTCCCATACGTACGTACTGTACCTCTATTTCCCGCCGCCTGATGGACGCTGCAACTATTCTGTGCGCAACTCAACAAAAACCAAAACCAACCTCAAAATGGAAAGGTGCATGCATCATACRTATGGTATCTCTTATTCATACCTCAAGTATCAGTAATCAATAATCAATGCGGTACGAAGTAGAAGTACTTGCTGTTTGTCGGGGGACAAACAGCCTCTGTAACGAGTCCCTTGTTACTTAGTTTCCCAGATCCCCTTGGGGCTAGTGGTATAGGCTGTGCTGGTGGGTTAAGCGGGTGTTAGGGGGAACCAGAGCAACCCTAGGTCCCCTGCCACGTGGAAGGGCCCTTGCCGATTAGGGTTAGGGTTCCTTTCGTGGAGGGGACGCAAGTGCTTTGGATCCCTGAGCCTGCTTATCCAACCCACCGGCCTCCGCATACTGTTATTACTACTAGCTGCCATAAGGCCAAGAGGCCACCGGGAGGGAGCAAAGCGAGGGTCGGGAGGAATGGGACTGCAGGTAGCGGATGGAGGGGAGAGACGCGGAGCGGCGAGGTGAGCCGGGGAATTAAGCGGAAGCGGATGGGACGGTTTCCTCCGGAAGGAAGCTGTAGGTTCCATTGTTGAACATTAAAGCTGCGAGGCTGCGGAATAAGGGGACAGATTGTTGGTGCAAGTACCGCATCATGGCATCGCTGTGCCACCGCGCAAGCAGTTTAATGACGTTGGAGTCGCATTTTCCTTGGAGGAGCGCCATTGCTCCTCCGGCTCGTAAAGAACGGGCGCTGAGTGAGCCAGGTGAAATACCAGTGGTGGGTTCGAGTATGGCAGCATGCCACCGCATGGTGGTTGTTATCATGGCTGCTGTTACTCGGACATTTGTATTGCGGGTGTTATAGTAACTCGCGAGTTTGATGGCTCCCTCATAGTTGTTGTGTTCACGGTGGGTCAGGAACTGCCGGATGACTGCTGTGACTGGGCAACACAGTGGATCCCCACTTCTAGAGTGGGCGATAACGTCTCCTTTGGTTCCGTTCTTTTGTGTGGTGAAGGTTAATTGGATGGATGTCGCTGCATTGAGTTCGGCGTTGGATGCGGCTGCTGCATTTAATCGTCTAGAGCCAATGAAGAAGKCAACATCATCCAGTGAAAACGCTTGATCATCAGTGGTGGTGCCAGTGTACTCCCCGGGGCGTAAACAGAAGAAAAAGGCCAGGCACATCATGTTGGCTACTGCCTTTCTCTCCGGTGTGGGCTGGTGACGATAAGCGAAGTTGAGGGCACGTATTATGATCGTAATGGGAACCGGCCGCACCCGGGAGGGGGGCCGGTCCTCTTTACGGTAGGCTCGAAGTTGAGCACTGAGGCGATAATCTATTGAGCCAAAGCTGTTGAGCCTGGGGTCAGGGGACCCCAGGCGGGTGAGCGTCTGGCCCACTGACCTGATGGCGTCCGATACTGTATGAGCTCTTGAGGGCTTACGGCTGGGGGATACTCTCCCGTCATGGTACCGGGCGCCAAAGACTTGCAAATAAGGGATGGGGTCCCTGGTTGCACGGAGAAAGGGGTCGATGTGTTGAGACAAGCAGAACTTAAGCCAGCAATCCCAATGGGCATTCTTTTTACGGGAGTATCCAAGAGTAACGCTGGATTGCATCGTCGTTTGGACAGCGCTGAGATCAGCATGGAATACATGGGCTTCCTGAGCTGGCATGCTTTCCAGGGCAAGCTCTGTGGATAAGTGTGATTGAAATGAGCGGACAGTTGTGAGTTTGATAGGTCCCAAGCGCGGGAGAGCTGATCTGCCATTACATTAGACTCCCCCGGGATGTAATCATGCAGTGGCACATAGCGATAACACCGTTGGTGTAAGGCTTGGAGGCGTAGGAGGTAGGCTACTGGTCCGGTAGTGGTGGCCGCCCCTTTTCGTTGCCAGTATACAGTGGCTGTGTTATCATACAGGTTGTGAATGGTCCGCTCTGTTACATCCGCAGCCTGTGCCAGCACGTCTACCTGTGCTACTGAGCCAGCCAGCTCTAGCTCACTGTTGGTGATGGTCCCAGCGGGGTTTGAGAAGGAGACCAGTTCCCTCCGGATCCAAGCAGGGAATCGGGCTCTCCAGTACAGTGGTTGCACCTTCCCTCCTGGCAAAGGAACAAAGTGTACGCCGCCCATTCCTTCTCCAGATGCATCGCAAGCCCCAATAGTTGAGGGCCAGACGTCCGGAACGAGCTCCGCTATACGTGTAGGTCTGGACGTGATATCGCTTGCAATCCATCTAAAGTCTTCCAGGAAACTATGTAGTGCTCTTGTCAGGCGAAGACGGTTACGCCCTTTTTCCTGGTGCTGTAGGGCTTCCTGCAGTATGGAGAACAGTCCTAATGAACCGGGCAAGGCTATGGACATGGACCTAAGCTCCCCCAACAGTTTGTGCCACTCTTGGACGGAGGCATATTTCTGGTCTGGCTGGATGGATCCCAACACGTCGTGTAATCTCTCCACTCGGTGAGCTGGTAAACTGATAGTCTTGTTTCGTGTGTTCAGTAGCCAGCCCAGTATGACCTTTGAGGTTGCCCACGTGGCATCCCCCTTCTTGAGTTTCTTCACTGAGGCTGGCTCCTGTCTATACGGGGTATCTTCCCCATCTAAGGGTCGAAAGACCCTGTCAAGTGAATGGAGGAGGGCCCGCTTCACGGCTCGGCGAGTCCAGCGGTTCCCTTGAACTAGCCCGCAAAAATCGTCGACATATATGTCCCAGTAACGGATGGGTTGCTTTACTGGTGTGGAGGCTCCCTTTGTTGGGAGGCTTACGTTGGTGCGGACTTCTTCGGAAGGGTCCTCCTCACTTGGTGTTTCGGAGAGGAGATCCAACCTATGGGGGAGCTCCCTCATCCGCTGGAGCCCCCCGGTTTTCACTAGTATGCCGTTGGCTAGATCTGCCACTGTTTCAGTACATGCACTGAAGTTTGGGGGGGAAGAACACCAGCCCATGGGGTTGGTAAGTGGTATCCCCACTAATGGTTCTTCCCCCTCTCTAGTGGGAAACAAGACTCCTAAGCTAAGGGTGTCCTCTGGCTTCACCCACAGCCTATAGAAGCCATCCGAGAGGTCAATCTTGGACATGTACACCGGTCCAAAGATATCATTAGATCGGTGGATCTTTTGCAGCAAGCGTTTCAGTGTGCGGCCAAACTGCATGGCTTCCACTGGGGCCAGGGGGACCGTGTCGCGATTCACACCAAAGTAACTGTAATCAGATATCATGCGGTCCCTTCGTCCCCGCTGGGGGACCAGACCCAGTGGGCTGAGGCGGAGGCCAGGAAGGTCCGCAACGAGGCGAGCGGGCAATACTGTCCATTGTTGCTTGTCCATCATATCAGCGTACTCTTCCCGTAGGAATTCGATCCCTTGCCTTGAAGACTTGTGTGGTCCCCGTGCTACCGCTGCCGTGATCCTTGCTTGGTTCCACGGGGGAGGGGACATTTCTGCGGGTGTCCCCTCCTCCTGGAATCTCCGCAGGAGCTGGGCAGCGGGGTGGGGGAGGTCCCCTACTCCTGGGTGCAAATCCCCCCGCCCCCTCAATGAGCGTATGAATTCCCCCCACGATGGGGCCCTATGGTAGGCTTTCACTGCTCTTTGGATGTGGTCGTCCAGCCTATCCGGTGGATACTGGCGGGTTGGCTTGCTCAGCCGAGCCGCGGCAAAGGGGGGCTCGGCCCCCTTCTTCTTGGTTGTCACGTTACCATGGGGGGGGGCCGGGTCTCGAACTCCGACGCTGTTCCTTTGGGGGAGCTCGGGCCCCCGGTCCTCCATGGAGTCTCGGCTCTCTGGTAATGCGGTTGCGAGCCCGGGGGAAGTGTTATGTTCCCTTTGCGGGCCATTTAGGTGCGATTCAAACACGGGTGTAGAATTCTTACCTAATTCTACGGGGAGGGGAAACCCCTCCCCGTTGGCGGAGCCCCATTTTCGGTCTAGACTCCTATTAGCGGCTACGTCCTTTGACACTACCTTCCGTACTTTAGAGGAGGTCACAGGCTCAGCAGCAGCTAGAAGAGCGGGCTGCCTGCCCCCTCCTCATTCAGTGCCATAAGCCTCCTGGCACCAATCCCAAAATCGATCTCTTTCATCCTGGGGGGATTCTGTGTGGTCATACTTGAGCTTACACCCGTCATAACAAAATCCTTTAGCGCGCCAGGAGTGGCACATTTCCTTTTCATCATTCCGCAAGCAAGGGCCTTTCCCCTTGGTTTTCATTGCAGCCATTGCTTTAGCTATTTTCCAGGTCTTGATTCGTGTCCCAATTTCACCACTGGCTGCGGCAAACCGACTGTCTTGGTGGGGGTTCTCCACTCGGCTCTGCGATGACGGCTGGGGGGTGTTATTCCCTTGCCCTCCCCGGGACCTGTTTCCACCGGTCGTGTTGGAACCTCTCGGTCCTTTGTTGCCGCCGTTAGTCGTGAGGTTCCCTGTAGCCGGCTTCCGTAGGGCTTGTAGTGCTGGTACATCTGATACGACGGGCAACCAGTTTAGGGTTTTAGTTAGCTTAAACATGCGGAAATCCTGCATGAAGTTAGGGACTTCCACTACAGTGTCCGTATCCCACTGCTCTTCCAACCAACCGCGGATCCTTATCTGGAAGTAGTAAACGGTAATGGCGGGGGCTAGCTTGTCCCCACATTCATCCTTTATGGCGTATCGAAGTCCCAGCTGGATCTTTTTGAGTCGTTCTAGTCCGGCTAGATAACTCCGGACTACGGGGTGTTCTACCCCAACTACAGCTGCGAGGACTGGCAAGTACCCCTCTATCTGTAGTACAGCTTCGGTCCATTCGATAGGTATGTATCCCTTTGCCTTTCCCAGGACACGGGCGTCACTGAGGTTGAGGGAATTTCCTTCTATGGACACAAGAGTATCATATGCAATGGCATCCTGTGCATCCTCCAGTTCCTTTCTTCGGGCAGTAGGGGAACCTCCCGGTGGTGCAAAGGCCATGGGTAGGATACCATCCCCTAACTCACATTCGTCCACTCCGTAGAACCGGAACGTTTGGAAGGTCTTTAGTATGGAGGTAGGTACAAAGGGGGAGGGTAGTGTCAGCTCTCGTCCAGCCTGGTCGACGTAGCTTTGAAAGAGAGCATGTAGCTTCTCCCCTTTCTTCTTCTGTGTCCAACCGTGGTAGACTGGTGGAAGTTGGTCCGGGCTGTCCAATTGGCAAAGTGTTAGCAGTCGTCTAGTATTAATAGTGCCAAACACCTCTTCTAAGGAGGGGGGCTTAGCTTCCTCGGCTCGACGTCGTTCATTGGCTTCATTAGCCTTTAGTTGGTTATCCGTAAGTGTAGATACTGCTGCAGTTAAGGCTGCTGTTTCCGGGCCTACGAACGCGGGGACAGAGACGAGACCCGGCAAGTCTCGGTGTAGGACCTTCTTCTCCATATATACCGTGAGATCTGCCTCAGCACGGAATAGGGGCCCTGGTTCCGTGGCTGAGATCTCGCAAATAGCCCCGGCTCCTTCCCCTGGATTAACCCGTGTACTGGCAATCCTTAAAGCATTAAGCAAAGGGTAGGCAGCATCCGCCAGCCCTTTCATGCTAAGCCATGGTTGAATGATAACGTAAGCCTCTCGAGGGCTCAATTTCTTCCCCATGACAAAGGGGACTAACTCGTAAGGCAGAAAGAATGTGTGGCGACACTTTATCTCCTCAGTGTTGACCGCGGTCTCAGTAGGTGGTCCCACAAACTGGAGTATGGGATCTGCCTCTAGCGCCATGGCGTGTTGGGCCCCGGCAAGGACTCGGACCGTGCCGGTTTTGGCAAACATACTGGTGGTAACTTGCACGAGTTCCCCTCTCCCGGAAACCACGTCATCGAGGTACCCGAAGATCTTTCCGGAGTTCTGGGATGTGTTGAGCAAGCTCCCTGGGTAGCGTCGGATTCCGTGGATGACTCGCAACCGGGGGACGAGGGTGCTGTCATTAACGAATATTCCGATTCCTCCGACAGCTTGAGCTTCGAACAAGTCTAGTACTTCCCCCAGAATTTGCGGTGCAGTGGGGGTGTTAGGTCCAGTACTTCGGAACTTGTGGTAGATTGCCTTGTAGGCTTCCTTCCTACGGTTTGCATCAGTTCCGAAAGGGTTGGAACCAGGATCTTGGAACAGATCCGCATACCGCTGGGGGCGCGGATCCGCAGTCCCCCCGAGGGTACTCATCTCCGGGGGTTACAGTTAGCTGGGGGCCGGGGCGTGCAAAGCTGGCCCCGGTCCTACCTTAATAGCAATTGCTCTTAGTCTACTATTACTGTCTCCATTACTCCCTGCTATCGATAGCAACAGTGATCTTAGTGAGCAGCTGAGCTGCTGGGAGCTGAGACGCACCTCTTGTTGCTGCTGACAGCTGTTTGTACTGCTGTAGTTGCTCTCAGCCATTCATTTTCCTCTGGCGCGCGTTTGCGCGCGCTTAGGCGGATCCAGACTTGCGGGACTCGCTACACCGATACCGTACGGTACCAAGTACGAGTACGAGTACCCGTACTGATAGATTGAGTGATTCCCGATATTATAGAAATGCTAAATTTGATAGACGGACGGACCAAAAATCTAGCACATTTTGTAATAGATTTAGCATTTTTAGAATGGGTCAACCGACCCCATTCTAAATGTGCTAAATCTATGATACGGTACTTCTAGTACATTCCAACAAAAGACTGGCATCGAGCCGGCATTCTCGTGGTCTGTCCGTTGAAATTCGGATTCCCGTTATTATAAAAGTGCTAAACTCATAGATTCCGGAATTCTATCATTCTATAATAACGGGAATCACTCATTAGGACCTGTGAACTGTCTGGAAGCATTGTTTTGTGTGCGCCACCGTCTCTAGTCTCTACGGTATTCTTACTTTGGAGTTGTACTGTACTGCGTACTGGTACCTCGTACCCTTACAGAAAAGGTACAAGTACCGGTACAAGTACGACTTCGAGCGCTGAAACCCAACAGAAAAAAAATGTGCGCAGGATTTTCCCGCCCCGGGTCCAGATTTAAAAGGAAAACAACAGACCCATGGCATGGATGGATCGGATCGGTTCGTAGCTGTTGTTGAAAACCAAATTTCCGAATTGCGGTGGCAACAAACGAAAACTCACCGTAGCGTGATGGCGATCTTTTTGGTCCGTTGAACAAGAACCAACCTACGAAGACCATGGCGGAGCCGGAAACGTCGGGGAGTGGATTGCCGCAAAGCAGCGGCGGCAGCAGCAGCAGCAACCCCGGCGTTGCTGGTGGTAAGATGTCACCGCGCCCGGTGTCCAACGGATCGAGCAGCAAGAGCGACGACAACGAAGAAGGCAGCAATGGAAGGAGGAACGGGCGAGAGGGGGAGGACGAGCGGGATTCATCGACGCAACGGTCGCTACAGAACGGGAGCAAACACCACGAGAGAAGCAAACGAGCCACCGGAGCCGGGAGGCCACTGGCCTTTGGCGGGGTGGAAGGCATCAACCAGCACCAACTCCGGTTGCTCTCTGCCGCCCGCGATTGTCCCCTGTCCCGAACAAARAGACCGCTGGCCACCGGGGGCAAGAAACTGAAACGAAATCAGTGGTGGTGCAATCTATCGTCTAGCGAATCCTCCTCTGGCTCGTCGCCGGGTCCGAGAAACCAGAAATCAAGAAGCTGTTGTTCCTCGCACCCGCTCAACGCCGATCGGGACGACAAGAGGTCGGATCGGGACTGCGACCTGATCAGCGGTCCGAGCGACAACGACAATGGGAACCAAAACGACAACACTGGAACCGAAAGAGATCCTCGGGCTGCAAGTGAGTGCATAGGGATGGAAATTCTAACGACGAACCAAGACAGCATTCCGAGGCTCGAAACYCTGACCAACTCCTACAACGAGAAACCACTCCACCACCCCCGGGAAAAGGGACCGATCGAAAGCACACCGAACAGGCAGCTGCTCAAGCGCCCCCCGGCACACTCCTTGTCCCCAACCGAATCCAAAAAACGAACCCCGGAGGTTCCGGGGCTCGAAAAGCAGGCGATCGAAAGCACACCGAACAGGCACCTGCTCAAGCCCCCCCCGGCGCACTCCTCCTTGTGCCTAGCCGAATCCCAAAAGAAAATAGTTGAGRTTCACGAACGGATAAAGTCCGAGGTACAAATCGCGAGGCAATATACTTTGGAAGAAGAGGTTCGTCGTGCGCTTGAACAGAAAGCCGCGCTGACTTCCCGGAATCCTCGGTCGAGATCAAGATTCTCACACTTCCCAAAGGAAGTAGAATTGCAATGCAAGCAGGGCAACAAGAGCCAGGATGACAACTACCACACGGTGATTGTGAACTCTTCGCTGACCGTCTTGCAGACCAGCGACGATACAAAGCTCAAAGCGGACGTCGAGCAACTMGGCAAACGATCGAAGGCAATCAACCTAAGCCTTATGCCGTACGAATTAAAAATTCTGGAGGAACAATTTGGATCRATYCTGGACGAGCTTCCTCCCCAATACCGATTCGACGCAGACATTCACAATTATATAAGCGACACCCTGGACACGCCACCGGAGGGTATGGACACGAAGSTCGAAGCTCCCTCCCGTTACAAGGGCGTTCCAGAAGCAGCATCCGACCCCATCGGTACGAACGAAAACGACGCGGATTAYGTTTCCGTTATGAAGGGATTTCGAGATTTCTGTCCYCAGTGTAAAACCTTCGATTGCCAATTTCACATAACGTCGTACCCCGACGCGGCTACGCAGGCAAGCGTAGCGATTCAATACGACAAAAGGGCTATTTCTCAGCTATCGCGTTCGGCCCGTCGATCGTTCAACCAACAGCCTGTCCGTGGCGGTCGCAGCGGATCGGATTCTCGTGTCGAGAGCTCCGTTCGGGGCAAAGCAAGGAACTCGTTCACGGTGGACGTTACGGACGGGCAAAAATTCCACCTGAGCGGCGAGGTCATGGAGTGCCCCTTTTGTAGGTTCCCCTGCCGCGGCAGTGAAAAACTCTCGAAACACCTGAAGCGATACCACAGTGACTCGTTTTATTTCGAAACATCGGACAGAAAGATCACGGCCCGAAAACGAACCGTAGGGACGACAACAATGATTCCCAAAAGGCAGTATTATCATCCGAATTCCAAAATTCCTATCCAAATAGGCCATCACGACAGGGATTTAGACGACGAATCTCTTTATAGCTGGTACCACGATTATCGGAAAGAGAGAATAGAAGATTTCGACGACCTTACCGAGAACGAAAAGAAAATAGAATCGTTGTGGAATCGATTCCTAGGATGTTCATCCGTGGTTGTCGAAGACAGGGCTGTGCCGAAGATCTGTATGTCTTTGATTCGAAAGCACTCTGCGGACCTTTCGGGATTGGAATGGGAGTTCTATCAGCTAGTCATAACACTCTGGGAACGCCGGATGCTCTCCGTCATTGATGTAGAACAATGCATGCTTCTTTATCATAGCCTACAGGACTCAAAGCTATGGCAACGGAATGCAACACCATTGAATCCTCGCAAACGGGTCATATGTAGCCGCTTACACCTAATCTTTCAGAGCTTGGGCGGGGGGATGCCAAGGTTTTTGAAAGCCATTAGTCGAACGGCRATAACAAGTCAAGATCTCGTGAACACTCCCGTTCTGGATACCGCAATAAAATGGCCAAAGTTAAAGAAGAAGAGGAAAATTACCGAGGTAGTTAGAATGCGTGCGCAAGATATATCSAGGCCCTTCTTCTTCCCTTGCTTCCACGCTGGTCCTTGTACCAAAGAAAACGGTTGCACGTGCATCGAAAACGACAATCTGTGCACCAAACATTGTATTTGGGGCGAATACGGCATTAATTTCTATTCGGGCTGCCATTGCACATCGGATTGCAGGATTGCCAAACTCTGCCCCTGCCGCGACACGAATCGAGAATGCGATCCAGATACCTGCATGTGCTGCTGTACGAACCAAGGATGTGACCGCAAGTGTGCCAATATGGATGTCACTTTGGCGAACCGTGTGCCCCTGTTGATCGGAAGATCSAGCATCAAAGGGGCTGGATTGGGATTGTTTACGAAAAATCCTCTMAAGAAAGGAGACTATATCGACGAGGTAGGTAGACTGATGGGTACTKTGCTATGCCATTGTTGTTCTACCACTGTTTCTTGTTCTTCGATTGTGGGTCACGACATTGAACTCAAAGCTGTTGCTTCTTCTGCGTTTTAAACTTTTTAGTACATTGGAGAGTTCATCAAACGAGAACACGAAGTGAACAGAAGTCAAGAATATTACTTYGATCACTCAGATGACTACGTAATAGACGCAACATATCAGGGGAACAAAACACGATTTTTGAATCACAGCCAAACGCCAAACATCGAAGCGAAGCATCGGTTTGTGAACGGGGAGAAGAGAATTGCTTTCTACGCTAAACAAGACATCCCATCCCAAAGTGAGTTRTTCTATTCCTATGGTAAAAGCTATAACAAAATATGGCGTTCCAAAGGCATACCAGAATTGTGTGTCGATAGCGATGACGATGGATTCGAAAGCGAAGACGATGAATCCGAGAGCCTAGAAGAGTCGCAATCAGTCGATGATTTTTGTTCTGTTTAGCTATAAGATGGCACAGTAGCCGTAAAATAAACTTTTTGTCCTCGCTGAATAGCTTAGTTGGGATTGACTTTAATTTTACATTCATTCATGCGAAAGAACGCAGTAGAACTTTATAATTCGTGCAGATATCCACCAGGACTTACTAAACGAACMTTCAAGTGCAACATCTCAATTCGTAGAATTTTAGAGAATGAAACGGCTTTTGCCAATGGTCCCTGCTCTTTTTTTAAAAAAAGGAATGGGTGTCCAACGCGATTTTGTCTTCGATCAAATGCATTGGTAATGCATCGGGCATAATTTTTTCGTCCTACAATACAGAAAAAATAGATCCATGCGTCTTTATACCTATGCATAGGAGAAGATCGAGTCCGCAGTCATCGATGAATCGCTATCCCTTAGCGTATCAATTCGGCCATGGAAAGAAATGTGCAATCCTTATGGATGTCAGGTCGGGCGGACTTTAGTCAGATGAAAATAGTGCTTTTCAAAACATTTAAAAAAAAAAACACCGTATGCTGAAGGCTCGCAAATTGTATGGCTTATCTATATAAGATCTTGAGATTTCGTGGAATTCTATATTTCATCGAATGCAAATGTTTTTAGTTGCAACTAGCGAGAGGATTCAACCCATTTTTTTCCGTAGATGAAATACATTATCCTTCTATTCACCATCTGTTGTCTTGGAAATAGATGGAACGATGCACAGCAAGAACAGCTCCATTTGTGTTGACTCACAGGTCTTGTGACTGCCAAAGGGCGTSGATGTTTGTGGTACTGTCCTTCCTATGGTTGGTGTAAGTATGGATCGCATTGCGTTGTATCGCATCAGATCGCATCACTGCCAAATGGTCTGAAACCAGATCTTCGCATCGTAGGCACGGGAGGCGACCAAGCTCCGCCCGTCGGGCGTGAAGGAGAGCATTTTAATGTTGTCGTAGTGTACGTGATCCCCGACCTCCGTTGCGAGGCACTCGGTTAAGCGATAGGCATAGTGGTCCGCGTCGTTCTCGTCGTTGGCCGGAAGTGCTCCGGACGAGATGAATGGTTGCATCGCGGATGATCCAGCCGGCGATACCTTCCAGACCCGAACCCCGCCGCGGGCTTCACCCGCCGCAAGGAAGATTTTCCCGTGTCCGTGAAAGCACCCTTGCTGCGGAATCGAGGAATACGAGGCCAGCGAAAAAATCTTTCCGGGACTTTGGAATTGGCACACGCAGACGTAGTCGTCTTGTGCTGTGCAGCCGTACGCTAGCTGTTGCCGCTGCTTCTTCCAGAACTTGACCTCGCCCTGCAAACTGGCCGAAACAAGGCAAACGTCCTGCTTGTCGCTGCCGAGTCGCAGGAACTCCAGTCCGCGAACCACGTGGTTTTGGTAGGCCAATATCTGGTTGCTGCTGTTTCTGACAGTGGGAACCGTCCGACGACACTCGTTCTCTGGCTCCTCTTCAAGGTTCCACAGGTTCACAATGCCTTTTCCGCATCCACGGGTACCACCGGAAGAGCTGCTCTCTCCAGGACTTCTGTCCGCCGTGCTTGCCGCATCGTTTCTGGTGTTGTTAGCCCGTCCYCCGTGGGGGTTGCTGTTGGTCGTGCTCGAGGCCCCGATGCCTCCATTGGTCGCCATTGCGAGGCGGGCTAGYGTTGGATCAAACACCATGAGGGATCTGGAGGAYAGCAGCGACACTTTTTGGGTAAGGCGGTACCCGGAACGGTCGTCGGCCTCCGMGGCAGGAAAGCGGGTCCAGATGTAGGCCGTTTTTCCGTAGCGGGCAATCAATCGGCGTGCSTCTGCGCTGAATCCCAGGTAGGTCACTTCGTAGATTTTCCCCTTGCGGCATTCGATTTCGAGGGTGGTTTGGAAGGATTGGTGCTTCCGATCCTCCTCTGGCCCTTGCGGCCGACCGCAATGCTTGTAGACCTGGTCGTACTCCGCCAGCTGTGGCTGGGGGGGCTGCGCATGGGATGGAGTTCTGCTCCGGAGCAATGGCCGGCACCGCTTGCCGCGCCTGCGGTGGTGGCGGATAGCGGCTTGGGTATCCCAGAGGACGATCTTGTTCTCGAACCCACACGCCAGGACGTGCCCGGTGGGAGAGAATCTCAGCAGGCTCCCCATGGGCAGTGCCGGAGAATCGTCGTCCCTCGTGGTCCGGTACCGGTGCTCCCCGTAYGTGTGCTCGCTCCCTTTCGCGTGGTTCCTCCAGGCGAGCTTTCCAGTCCGCAGGCTCCACAGCTCGATGCTTCCGATGACGGACGCGCACGCGAGGTATTCTCCGTCGTGCGAGAGGCAGAAGGATTCGATCGCCTGCCCCTGCCCCCCGCTCTTTTTGGGCTGGAGGGGACGGTGCGTGGGCCAGGGGGGTTGGACTCTGGCTCTGGCGACCGGGGTGGCGGAGGGTTGGGTTTTGGTGTGTCCTTCGTCGTTTCTTGCCGTTTTGTAGTTCTCGTAGTCTGCGTTGAGTTTCGACAGGAACGTCAGCATGTAGATTTCTTTCGAGGCTTCCACCAGCGAGTTCCAGGCGGGTCGATCCAAGAACGGAAGAATGTGGTCGATCCASACCACGGAGGGAATCGTCGCCTCCGTCGATTYGCATTGGTCAGCACGCGGTGGTGCAAGCGATGGCGGTGGCACGGGGGCAGTGWCCGTGCCAATGTCGATGGAGGAAGTTTCATCGAGAGAAGATGCCGGCATCACAACGGTGTCGGGGGAGGCGCGCACGTTTTCATTCGCACTGCCGTCCGCATTCGCATTTGCCTTCGCAGTGATACAGTTTCCTTGGCACATGGCGGAACGACGACAATGTGGCTGTTGTGACAACGCGTCAAGGGATATGGACGAGGCTGGTGATAAGAAACTTGTGCCTTGAGCTGCCGTTGGTTATTGTCATGGAAGGGTAGTCTTTCATATTGCGTTGTTTGTTATGCTGYTTCTCCAGCAGAAGGAGTTGTCGTGCATCATGATTCATGATTCACGATGCGTGTGGTGTGAATTGGGAAGAACAAGGAAATACATTTCTACGGCAGGYATTTCCRGGGTTTGTTCTKTGAGTTGACGTGTCAAGATTCTCGCATGGGTATCAATACTATTTTAATCTTTTTGGACGGTAGTACGAGAATTCCCAGTCATTCTTCTGAAGCACGGGCTTCGTCATTCAGGATTCATTTCAAAAAGCCTTCGTTTTGAGTGTGGAAGATGATGGGAAAGATTTGGCGTGCGGGGATATCATATCCTTATCCCTAGAACATCCCGGAAGCGAAACCTTACTCCTATCCCTAATACTGTACTGTAATGCTTGTTGAAAAGAAAAATCCGTTCAGTTGGTTTTTCGGTTTTTCGTTTTTCTTCTCGAACTTGATAGAGCGATGTCATATTGTATCATACCGTACGTTAGGACGGTTGTTTTCATACCGTAGTCTGCTCTACGCCATGGGACGTTCGCAGAACGATTACGAACTCGAAGTGGCAATTGTGACTCCAAAAATCTTTTTTCTTTTGAAATTCTCGMCTCCGATTCCAGCTCTAGCGCATTGACTTTATCTTGGGCCCGCCTCGAACGGTCAGCTCTTTGCATTCGCTTTTGGAAAACAAGCACGGCAACAAAAGYTCCAGCCGCAGCCGCAGCCACATCCACCGTCGCCRCCTATCAGAGCAACCCGACCGGCGAACCGAGTCGCATTCCAAAAATGAAGTTCTTCGCCGATATTTTCTTCCTGCTCCTCCTCGTTGCAAGCTGCAACAACCGCGCTGCCGCAGATGGCACCGATTCCGAGACGGAACCAGAAGRCCACGATGAATCGTACGAGGTAGTGACCTTTCTGAATTTTTCGGAGGAAACGATCGAAATACACTGGGTCGACACCAGCACTCCCGAGCGCACGAAATACCCGGCAGTCATCGCGGCCCCKTACGAACAAGCCTCCGCGGGAACCTACCGGGGCCACGTGTTTGTGTACGAATGGAACGGGRCCGAGCACAGCTTCGAGGTCCAGGCGTCCGAGCCCCGCAAAACCGATCCCGAGCACGACGACGAGGCCGGGGAGGACGCCGACGAAGAAGAGGGCGAGGACGGCATGGGTCTTTGGCCCCAGATCCACATCCTGGGCGATGTCCAGACCGAGGACGAGTATCTGGGGATCGAAACCAAGTCGGTGGTCTGCGGGACTACCGAGGGAGACATTCGCATCAAGGTCAAACCGGTATGTACAGGGCTCGTCGTCGAGTGAGGAAACAACTGAGTAGTAGACAATCGTGCTAAAATTCCCCTGTGCTCCTGCATCGAATCTGTCGGATCGGTCTCGCTCACACCCCACTCACTATTCAACCGTTGTTTCTCGGCGTGCTCCACACTCCAGGCCTGGTCTCCGCTGGGTGCCGCGCGCTTCTTGGAGCTTGCCAAGGCCGAAACCAAGTACTTTGACGGGTGTGCTCTCAACCGGGTTGTTCCCGGATTCCTGACCCAGTTTGGAATCGGTGCCGTATACGAGCAGCGGACGATTTACCGCGAGGCGAGCATCCCCGACGACGTTCCTTTAGATATTCAGTTCGAGCCGGGATTCATGTCCTATGCCGGGAGTGGCAAGGACTCGCGGTCCTCAGAGGTGTTCATCGCCATGCCAGATACCCCGGAGTCGCAGCTCGATTATTTTGGTGTAAATTCGTGGGAAACCCCCTTTGGATACGTCGAACCGGAGGACCTGGAGGTGGTAGCCAGGTGGTTCTCGTATGGGGACATGGAACCCGTGAGTYRTGTCGGGCYGTGCGGACTTTTGGACAGGGTCCAATTGAGTTGAAGTAATTTTGTTATTTCTTTTGTCTTGTTTTSTTGTATCTGACACAGGGTTCYTTTGTTGTTGCTGCTRCTGCGATTTGATTTGAACTCGGMTGCTMATTGTGGCATSTTTGCCCCCRAACCATCTTCGTTTTCAATCCTGAAGTGGGGCAAAGGGCCCGACCCGCAAAAGATCTACGAAGAAGATGGATACGAGTACCTGCAGAACGAGTTTCCAAGGTTGTCCTACATCGCGGGATGTGTCATCCTTGCCGATGCCGACGTAGACGAGGAAGGCGAACCTTCGGAGAGGAAAASTTACCATCAGTTGATCCAAGACGAGGTATCCGATGTAGAGCTGTAGCAAAGTCCAAACTGGTGTTCTTGTGTAGGGATGGTGTTTGGGCCGGCATGCTACGGTTTTTTCCTAGGAATTTGGATGGATGCACATGCGTTTACTGAACGTCGTAGCTTCGACATGGTAAAACACACTGGTAGATACACTAGGTTATAAAATTTAAAAATTGACCACTGTCGCGGTTTATATTTAACAATAATTGTTTCATCGCTTGTTCTCTATGGGAAAGCATCCCCTTCGTTTTCAGTCAGATCATCTCATCCAGCCCTCGCGACGGATCTTTTCTGGTTTTCGTCTTCTYAAGAGGTGTCTGCACGCCGCTGCCCATCGACCGTCCATTATCATGATAAGAAAATCTAGCATTCCGAATGTGATAGTTCCTCTACTGAAAATCACCAAGCATCTCAGAGGACTGTTCTCAACGTTGGCGCGGATCATACGGAGTTCTTGTTTCTTCKTAGGTCCCTCCTTCACTTCGCTTGCTGCAACCTTCATCGCAATCCTCATGATAATCGCTGCAATCAACGATGATTTTGCGGCATCCACAAGCAAGGTATTGCGGGAAAGGTACAGTTTTCGTTTCGGCTCTTCGTTCGTAAGKTTGGCAGCGAGGTCCACAGAYATTGGAGTCGGCGAGCGAAGTTGTACAMCGCCTTTCGCGAAACGTTTTGTGAACGTTTCATCGTCGACCACAAAGCTCTTTGGTCTGGAAACGGTGCCAGCAACAGATGCGTGTTCCTTATGGACAATGGGAGGATACGACTCCCTAGCAATTTGAGTGGAATTCCCACCCGTCTGAAATTGGATCGTCTCTTTCAAACGGATGTCCCGGCTGCTRGCCCCGACCTCGATTTCGAATGGAACCGACTTTTCAACTATCCAGTCTCGCAATCCGATGTCGTAGAAAGAAAAGGCCCTTTCGTCCAAGGTGAATTGTGCCGACTTTTTCTCGCCCAACGAGAGCTCCAGCTTCGAAAAACATTTGAGTTCGTGGTGTGGTCTGTAAACGCTGGATTGGATCGGTCGGATGTATAGCTGGATAACTTCCTTCACCGGTTTCGAGAACGTCGAAGCCGCGTCTGTGTTAGCACAGCCAATATTTTTCACGTCTAACRAAACAACAACTCGCTTCGAATTCTCGGTGTCTTCCTGAATATCAATGCGTAAGTTACTGTATTGAAAGTTTRCGTATTGCAGTCCATGGCCAAARGGGAATCGAACAGGAATGTTCACTGTATCGAAATAACGATAACCGACGTCCAGTCCCTCGCGATATTCTACTGTTTCGGTTGTCCCTGGGAAATAAGCGCTCGATGGAATATCATCTTCCACACGAAGTGGGATAGTTKCTGATAGTTTCCCGCTCGGGGAGACAACTCCAAAGAACACATCAACGAAGGCGTGTCCACCCGCTTGTCCTAGTAAGAATCCGTCCAGAATGGATTTTGCACCATCCACAAAGGATTGCGGAATTTCAACGATTCCGCCGTTGCTCAAGGCAATCACAACATTTGAATGGACATTGATCACAGCTTCTACCAAAGCAATGTGTTGCTGTGGCATCCGAATATGWGTCCTGTCGAATCCTTCGCTTTCCATGATTTCGGGTACACCAACACAAATTATAACCACATCCGTACTTGATTTCTGGGCTATCTCAACCGCTTCGTCGATTAAGTTTTGATCGATCTCATCACCTTCGGCGTGAGCGTCGTAGCCTCGCGCAAAGGACAYTGTGCTTCCAAAGTCGTTCTCGGATATGAATGATTCCATGGCAGTGTGTAAGCAGGYAATTCCTGTAGGAGTTACGTGAGCCGATCCCATGCCTTGATAACGAGGAAAACTCTTCGCAAAATCACCGATCAAAGCGATATTCTTCTCTCGAGAGAGTGGCAACAGATTTTCTCGGTTCTGAAGCATAACAATGCATTCTTGAGCAATTGTACGAGCCAATTGATCGTGCTTGTCAAAAAGTTTTACARTGTCGCTTGTAGTACTTTGGCGATTTGTTTTCTGGATATTACTCCTGCCTCGGTCKAATTTTTCAATCAAATTAGCAATACGGCTAGCGGAATCATCGATAGCTGTYTCGATGTATCTTGATTCTTCAGGGTGCTTTCTTACGTGATCGAGGACTTCCTTATCAAAGACACCCYTCTTTAAGGTACCTGGCATTTCAAGATCCATTCCTGCTCGTAGGCTTTCAACGCGATCACTGACGGCACCCCAATCGGACACCACGACCCCTGGAAATTTCCATTCGTCCCTCAAGATCGATTGCAACAAATACTTGTGCTCGCAACAATAAATCCCATTGACCTTGTTGTAAGCCGCCATGACGAGTTTAGGAGCATTGTGGTTGTTGGCACTGCCATGCTGACACGAAATTGACATTTCGAAGGCCGGAAGGTACAATTCTCTTAGTGTGCGTTCGTCTACTACTGCATTGACAACAAATCGAGCCGACTCTTGATTATTTGCACAAAAATGCTTGATACAGGCTGCGACAGATCCTGACTCTTGCACACCTGCAATATAAGCCTTTGCCAAAAGACCTGTTAACAGTGGATCTTCCGAAAAATATTCATGATTTCTCCCTAGATTGGTCGCATGATTGCCAAGTTGTGATCAAAGTAAAACGTTAGTTAACCAAGATAATTCTAAAAAATGGTTCATGTATTGCAAATATCTACCCSAATGGATTCGTCGAATGTAAGCTTACCTCCGAGTGGATTGCGTTTGAGGTTGATTCCCGGACCAAGCAGAACTTGTACGTCATAAAATTCACATTCCGTTGCCAACGCTCGCCCCATACGCTCTACCAGATCTACRTTCCAGGAGCAAGCTGTCGCACATGCCGATGGAAAACAAGTCGCTGGATGGGATTCCTGTAGTGTCAGGTCATTCAGAGGCTTTCGGAGGCCATGGGGGCCGTCCGAGAGACAGATGCTCGTTTGACTGCTGTTCACGGAGGGGTGAACTGTCGGAACGGCTCGCAGATTCCACAAATCAGCACCTCCACAAAGCGAAAGCTTTTCTTCCGTTGAAAACTGTGAGGCATCGAACGTTATTTGATTCGTGGTGATACTTCCTACAGTAGTCGTTGTTGATTGTAGGTGGTAAGCAGATACTTTCATGATGATGCGATACGATCAGTTTGGGTTTTTGTTCTTGATGTTCCAATACTTTTAATTATGAGGCCAAATCACGAGTACGAGATCTACTTAGTGAATAACCTCGCTCTTCATTGTAACAAATGACACCGTTACTTATGACCCCTGACTTGTACCGGTATGTACAGCACTTCTAAAGAAATAATAAATTCATAACCTGTGAAATGTTGATAGGCTCCTTAGTGTACGTGAATACGTGGTTTACAATAAAGAGTGAGGTTATTCACTATCTACTCGTGATTGTGTACTGTCTCGTGTACGTGTACTGTCTCACATTTACTGTGTCGGTACAATCGGTACAACAGTATGTACGAGTACGTACTTTTACGTATGGGGGCTGAAATTTTAAGTATTTTTTTACACGAATCAATCAATCAATTGTGCGAGGACAGTCGTGGACCTCCGGGAAGTTAGTTTTATTTTTTAGCTTTCGGTTTCATGCTAAGATACGGTACAGTACGGCAAAATACCGGTACTTCAGTCTCGTTGTCAAAAAATTACGGGAAACAGGAATTCATGGAAAGCATGGTCACGTTTTAATGCTATTCCATCACCCTYTGCCAGGAATAAATAATTTGCTCTTCATCGGATCGTTCCGTAAGAATAAGAAGTTGATACTCCAGAAAGAGCCTCATTTTAGTACGGTGTGCAACTTGCACTCGGGTGCAAAATSATTTTMTGGTTTTCAATTGAGCGGGGCTACACAATCAAGAAGCTGAGCACAAAACGAACTTGAATACAAAACTAGTTACGTTCTCGTGGATTATAATAATCACCAGAGGAGGAGATGTTTTAATCGCTGGCTAAGGTTAAGTTAAGTTTTGTTCTGTATAACTTATGAATAAATTATGCATAGTTGCATTACGTTTTTATTATGATACATATTATTGTTTCTTTGGCACRTTTACTGATGAAATCAGTTCGCACAAGATGGATCTTTCTTGGAAAAACCCAATAATTTACAACGATTGTAAGTAAGTAATAGCTCTTGAGTCAATCGCCAAGTAACCAATAATCGAAGCCCCTTCCTCCCCTTTTTGTTTCAAGTCTTTCCCATTGATATTAGGCAAATGCCCGACTCCATAAGGATGTTGATGATGACGATGTCGTCGACGTGGCTCTGGTATCGGGTGTAACGGGTATTGCAGTCTTGCTATCATTGCTGTTGCTTTGTTCGTGACCTCGAGGTTGCGGAGATTGTGGAGGGATCGGCTCCCGATTGCGGTTTTGTCGCGCRGCTAGCAATCCTTCTGCTTGGCCCGGTCGTCCTTCAAGCCTTTCTCGCTCGTAAGCGGTTTCTAATTCTCCTTCGAGGTGGTCGTATCCTGTTGATCCTCCCAGAATAATCTCCTGWCCAATCTCGTGGCTGCTRGTCTTGTCCAGAACSAACGATGACGGACTCTCTGGGACAGTCGTCGCAGTAGATGTCGATCGTGAGGACGGCGAGGATGAATGAATTGCAGAGTGAAGATTCGTGATGTGTTTGTGGCGTGGCGCAAGCAATGGAAGGGGGGAAGTTAGCTGAGATGATTTTGTCCGCATTGCGTCTCCTTGTTGCCACATGATGGACTGTATATATTCAAGAAATTCTTGTTGGGGCCCGATGACCATTCCCGGTCGACATATTCGCATCCATCCGATCACTTCCTTCGCTGTCATTCGATAGTGTTTCATAAGATAGGCGCCGATGCAGGTCCCCGTCCTCCCGAGCCCTGCCTTGCAGTGAACGGCAAAGCCCTTGTCGTTGGGAAGTTTTTCAAAAGCAGCTAGCACACGTTGGAGTACTTCCATGCGCGGGCATGATCCATCTGTATAGACCTCTTCAAAATGATCCATACCAGCATTGATAAATTGAGTTTCATCGTATTTTTTCTCRTTCAGCCGCACAATCAAGCCAATATTTTTGCGTTTGAAGTAGGGAATGTAATCGTCCGGGCTTAGCGTACAGTATCCTTCTGGCGATACAGTTCTGACATAAGAAGGTCCTGCAAATGCCAAAATCTTGTCCTTGACAATCCAGTTCAAGTCTCCGTTCTATCGGAAAATTTTTATTGAAAAGAAACACGCAAAAAAAWTTATTGGCGCAATGAGACAACAAAATACGCTCTGAGATTGACCCTTCTGGAATGGACTGATGTGTCCTTTTTGGAACCTCCACACTCTCACACTTGATTTGTTCTACGCACCTCGACTTGCTCGAAATATTCGTACTCCTTAATATCGAATCGATCGCCCCAATCGAAAAATTGGAATTGACGGGCCTTGACGAGTGCACCAAGGCAATCGCGGAGGGTAAGTTGATAGGTACATTTGTAGGGACTTGCGTCATGAAASGGCGGCAATGGATTAATGGTCTGCGAACCAAGTCCGCTCAATGGTAGCAACGGTGGATTGGACCGGTTTACGTCTGAAGCATTGCTTCCGTTTGTTTTTGCAGTGYTGTGGTTAGCATTGTAAGCAGTTGCAGAAAAACCGAACATAGCGTCATCTGGAGTGCGATGCAATTCCAACACCTGCCAGGCACAGATCAAAAATATAGCACATGCCCGCTTGTTGGGATGTGTCGTCGAGTAAAACAAGACAGTAGACCCGTCTTTTTCTGCAAGAGCTAAAAGCCTATTCAGTTTTTTTGTGAAGCGCCAAAGTTGGCCCAAGTTAAGCGGACCAAAATCCAAAAAGAAATTCCAGTACACCAGCTCGTCATCGATATGAAAACAAAATACAGTCTCCTTTTGGTCCGGACTCGTACTGTTTGTATGCGGGTTGGGGATCAAAATTTTCTGGTTTTGTAGGGTTTCTTTGTTTTTCAGGGCACAATAATATAGCCGGTTCTGTTAAAACATAGCATACGAACAAGGCGTCACAGTCMAAAGCACAGGATGGAGTATGGACGACATAAAGTGTTCTATCGTGAGATGATGGGAGCATACACTATCATGACAAAAAATTCCTCACATACGCGAGCTAGTRAGGCAAGGAACAAACTTACGGGAATGACCTCTACCGCACCTCGAAGAGGATTTTTGCTTGTACCAGGCATTTCGGGAATCGGCATTTTTGGCTTGGTGGTATTCTCGAGATCTATCCAACTTTCCTCGTCCTCGTATAGTGGCTGYCGATTTAGTTATTGCAGAAARAATTCACTTCGCCCGAAACTCAAGAAAGAGGTGTTTGCTTCTGWCACTTCCGACAGTCAAATACCAAGCCTACCACTACTTTCCTTTTGGATCAGACAGATACAAATAATTAAATGGAGCAACGAAACACAGTAGAATGCGCTATTCAAACAACTTCCGTGAGTCTTCACGATGATCAGACTTATTCAATGGTTCCGTACTGGATAGTATACTTGCAGTGAAGTTCCGTTCCTATTCGTACTAATCAGAAGTTTCGAAAGGAACTCGAACCTTCCCGTTCACGTCAAGCGTTGAAAAGCCTTCGAAACACTGTGATGTCACCGTGCGAAAGTGCACTCCGCCCAATGTCGAATTTGGTACTTAGAAAGGGCGGGAACCTCAACCGTCTAGTAACGAATATCGAACGCATTATCCGCGACCAAAAATAGCTCGTTTCATCATGTTGCCTGAACGCGCATGGTAACTCAGAATGGTCACGATCATTTTCGATCTTCCCGATACCGTACCGTACGTACGTGCATGGTGCTTGGTAATTATTGTGAAGTGTGAATTGTGGTATGTCTGTAGGTACCGTACCTGGTACGTAGAAAGGTACGAAGTATATTGTACACTAATTTGCGAATTACAAGTACTTCGTAATCACGTACGAATTAMAGTACTTGGTACTGTATGAACCGTACAGCACGGCACTAGCAAAAAAATTAAATGGGGAATGAATGAATTACAGTATCGATTCTTGTGAATTTGGGGGTCAAATCAGAAACAACGTTGACTTTTGAATATGCAAATCTTTTTTTTCTTGCWCCGAAGAAGAAATATCTGGAAGGACAATGACGACGACAGAGCTTGACGATCGTCGACATTGAATGCAAGCACCACAGACGAGCAAAACTACGCGGGGAAATTCGAATAGAAAGCCATTTTCGAGGATGGAAAACAAACCAAGTATACATCGGTCACAGCCCTCGTYACTGATGAGAATATTTACCTCCACTCTCTCGATGGCGGTTTCAAYTATTTGCTTGTTGTTCTTGGCAAGCGGGCCCGCTCCTGCCAACTCGCTGCTACCGCAAGTACGCATCGCACGGAACAGTGACGCTTTCAGAGGAATCGCTCTCTGCCCGACTTCTCCTTCGCGAATTGGCTCTGCACCCAGCTCTAGCGCCCTTAAAGGTTCACTGACCCCTTTGCCAAGAGATATCTCTCCCTTTGACAAGTCGGCGTCRAAGGGACGCGATGTTCAGGGGGAACTGCGAAAATTAGCAACGGTAGCACTAGAACGGGCCCTCTCGTCGAAAGATGGCCCACCGACACGGTTAGAACTTGAATTTCCGCCATTGATTGGTGGCGATCAATCCAAAACCCAATTTGATGACTTTGACAGTGAGTGTTTGCAGTGCTTGTAATTTTTGTTTTTAATTACGAATCGACAACTTCGCCCCGTAAAATTTCAGGGTCCTTCCAAAAGACTAACATAAACTACGACGGATATTGTTCGCGTTGTTTTTTKGGGCTTTGACRACACCAATCCGTACCGACCTGACCTTGCTTCGCAGACGTCCAAGAACTCAACCAGAACCAAGCCTGGTGCGTCCAGTGGCTGCCCACGCTTGCACAATCCCTTAACCAAAAATCGGCCGACGACAAACGGGTTTGGTTTGTTCTGCCGGATACCAAGGAAGTGGAATTGTGCAAAGAGGAGTGGGCCGGAGAACGCTACCGYCAATCCGCGGTCTTTAGCTGCATCGAAGCGGTGGCGCAGCACTATGCAACCAGCAATGGGGGCGATGAAAACGAGGCAGGCTATAGCAAGCCCTGGGGCGCCACCTTTGCCAGTGCCGTCAATCGTCTCGTGAAGGGGGGAGACGATGAGGAGGGCAGCGGAACGGGATTGCTGGGCGACGAACGGGCTCTTGATTCTCTCTCAGACGCTGGTTCGCCGTCCCTGCATCTTGTGTGCCAACCCGGAAACGGAGGACCCGTAGAGGACTGGATCAATGTGAAGAAATTCCACGACAATGCTGCGAAACTGAGTTCCGGCGTCGGTCCGACGACGATCGTGGTGAACGGGGCCCTCGACAAGGTCCGCGAYGGATACTATGCCCCGTTCATCTTCCCAGCCCTAGCGAAGACATTCGACTTTTATAAAAGCTTCCAGCCCATCCTCTTCCTGAAACCCGTTTCCGACAAGGGGCTCTATGGGTGGCTATTTAAAGTTTACGGTGAACCTTGGCAAGTCTTTCTGCAAAAGCCGAGGACTGTCACAAAAGCCTCTGGTACAACTATCGAGGTGGAAGACATCCAGGCGCTGGTATCTGACACGCGGCCGACCTACCAGGAATGCATTCAAGCCCTACTGGCTTGCAACGTGGAAGCGAACTAGAAACAAGCTAACTACTWATACGAATATCATTTAACTKCAGGCAATGATCATATGTATTCTTTATGACCCTACTACTGAATGGCAAGAGTCTCGAATGGTCCCAATGGGAAATGATTTGTGTCTTGGAACGAAACTAACGTAATGCCTGGAGATATTTTGATATAAATTGTTCTTATTCTCCACTTCTTACAAAGTGGAAGTTGCCGTGAAAGTKTCAAATGCAGTGGACTGATTTTTTCCAGTCTCTTCTTCTGTTCTCCAGCTGTTGACATACTGTTTCAATTCTTTGTAATACTCAATGGTGTAGAAATTGTGGTGCGCCATGATGATGTAATCCCCTGCCATATTTTTGTCAATAGCATTGGCGTTCTTCTGAGCAGAGCCATCCACCGGACTCAGAATCCGGCTGGAAATKCGGTGCATGTGGCGAAAGTCCTTGCTTAGGTCTCCAAAGTTCACCGTCATTGGGTCGTAACCTAGCTTCCAGTAAGGCCCGTGGTTAGAAATCTGAAAGCCCGTGTAGGAGGGATAGAACATGCACAGGCTTTCGTTGTCACTCCAAAGGTAGGCATCCGCGTACAAATCGTATTTGTAGGGCATGTTGTCTTTTGCCGGGCCGATGTTAAATACGAGCATCCCGTAGTCGCACGGAGCATTGATGTCCCTTCGGTAGGAGGTAGTGCCATCAGAGTTCATGGTGGACGAATAATGGACCGAGCCCGTGTGGTGCGGGTGGATCGGGGGGAGCGGAGGAAAKTCCAGAGAGCCATCGGGATTTTTCGTAGAAGTTCCACCTCGAAGCATAGAAGAGGACTTCTSCGTCCCTTTTTCTTTCGTTTTATCGATCGCGAGCAACATCAGAGGCGACCCCGATGTAGAGGCGGAATCACGGTTTTGATCCAGAACGAAGACGTCTTCCGTCTCTGTACCGGCGACCGAGGCTGCGATGGGAAGCAACAGAGAGAGAAAAAGTGTCACTGCTGTTATCATGGTTGGGCTGATCATTGTGAGGGATGCTGGTTTGATATTGTTTGTTCTACAACATGCTTGCGCTAATTTAACAATGAAATGGCACGAATCATTTCTGTCGTGTTTCTTTCTGGATTTGATTGACCGTTGGTATTTCGATGTTCCATGTTCAGCGTCGTGCATGCGCACGTTTATCATTCCTACCGTACGAGTTACCGTACGAACCATATTCAAAATCCTACGGTGTCGCCTTGGGTAGTTCCGTAGCCTACGTAAGTACGTATTAGTGCTGCTTACTGTACTGGGTGATGTGATCTGATTTGTTCTTCTTCGAACGAATAAGATATCAATCGAAAACCCGTCCGCGTCTCCWTATCCATCTTCGAATCGTCTCCGGGCAGTACGAACAACAAACTCGACTCCATCACTTCATTGCTACTACTAGTAGTGTCGTCGTACTATTAGTTCTTGTAGCCATTCTGAGACAATCAATTTTGATATACAAAGAAACCAACTACCATCAGCGAAATAAAATTGTCAATAACCAATTTCTCACTACAAGTAGTACCCCTAGCAGTAGTGTAGTACTMGTACTACAAGACAACAAGAACCTTTTGTATTCCTACTAGTAGTACGAAGTAGTACGAGTACTATTACATTAGTCTGGTAGAAGTACTAGTATTTGGCGTTTGAAAGTGTTGACGAGGTGGCTATTTTTCTGCCCCAGCTCCAGATGCTTGCTCGATACTAGTAGCTGCAGCTCCCTCTTGAAGTCCTACTACTAGTAGTAGTAGCTAGCGACTTCTTGTTGAAAGTATGGTTCAAGAAGATTATGATTGTATAGCAGAAAGTAAGGTTTGTCTGCTGTTCCTCGGAACGYATGCAATGTAAAGAGCTAGTGACAGAATGGTTCTATTTSAATTGACAACCTGAAGGCCGTGATAGATCGAAGCAGCGCAACTTATCATTTCTCTAGACTGAAGCAGTAGTATTAGATTATCTGGTCTCGGCTTGTAGCAGGYGTGCGGTACGTCTTTCGTTCGGCTTATGTARCTTCGAGTGAAATGGCAAAGTCGAAACAAACGAATGCTGCTGCACATTATCAGYAAGAATCGATGGTGTAGCAAAACTTGAAACATCCAATGGCGAATGGATGAATGAATTCGATCTGAAATGGTGGGTAATCGAAGAATTTCTGAGATCCTTTGCTTTTGCTACTACCGAATCGAAAAGAAATAGATAGGAATTTTGGCAAGCCTAGAGGAATGCCGAACAATGGCATTGCGACATTTCCGTGTCGCAACCTGATCGCCTTTTGTATTATTGCAACGCAAAAGATACTTATCTACAAGTCAATGCCCCAAGAAAATCAGGTGACACACACAAGAAGTCAATTCTCTTCGAGCAGCTGTAGTTCTGATTTTTATGGCATTCATTGATACAAAGATTGATATAATACTACTAATTTTAGTAGATTTCGATCAGGTTCTAGTTGGTTTAGGCATWTATGTTATATCTATCCGTAGGGGCCGATAGTTGGCACCGCATGGSTTTTCGTATCTAAAATCCGTSRAACACGGCAACGTAATGCTCTCTTGTCTTGTTGAGATCAATTGCTTTACATCTAAAAGAAAGTGAACCATAACATTGCTTGTCATTGGGAACCACGATGGGATTCGGGCCTAGAGTTCGCCTTCGACGATTTCATCATCGTCATCTTCGTCGTCTTCATCATCTTCATCTTCATCGTCTTCGTCATCATAAACGTCGTCATCATCATCTTCTGAGTCTGCTGCAAAGACAGCGAATGAAGAAAGGGCCATCACAGTACCAACCGAAAGTGCCGAGCGTGTAGAAGACATCGACACCGTTCGTGCCATCGCCGTTTGTGGCATTGTCAAGGCGGCAAGGAGGGCCAGAAAGACCGAGAGAAGCATAGTCAAGCGAAACATGATTGCCTAGGTAATTAGATATKCAAGTGGCAATGGATATGGGAGCAAGATATTGGTYAAARATGATATTGTAGTACCGAACAGTGAACAATAACTTCAGTGTCTGTTGTAATTACCGTTGTAATAGTAGAAAAGAGTATCGGTAATGAYGATACAGTAATTCTTTTCTCCAGAAGATTCCATCAAACCGCAAGACACACCAAACAAATGCAGAAATGACTTCACGAGCGAGAAACACACCGTAGATTTGTGGAGTAAAGCGGTCATAAACGGGTGTGCGGCCTCGTACGTACAGGTACGTACAAGTTCTACTGATCCAACGGTTTTGCCACGTAGCAGTTTTTTACTCCTGTTATACTTCTTCCGGTCTACTACTATATGTGACATTGTGTCCCTGTTTTACTGGTCCTGAATATGTGTCAATGCAGTTGGGCCTATGTAGGATTGTGTACATTCATTACCAGGAAATTCCTTTGTCACTATTACTCTTATTTTAACTACTTGTTACTAGTATCACTACTACTACTANCCTATGTAGGATTGTGTACATTCATTACCAGGAAATTCCTTTGTCACTATTACTCTTATTTTAACTACTTGTTACTAGTATCACTACTACTACTAGTAGTACTAGTACTACTATGCTTCTTCTTGTTGTTCTTGTTCCTCAGCAGCAGCAGCAGCAGCAGCAGCAGCAGCAGCAGCAAGAACTTGCTGCCCTCCTCCTGCTGCTGCAATGTACTAATCAGGCTCGCAAATAATTGAACCTGGGAGCACACCCACACACATCAGGCTTGCTTTTCCAAAATGGGGAAGAAGCTTCTTGTAGTTATTCTTATCACCACCCCCACCAACACCAAGTGAGGCTTGCATACAACAATCTTGCAGGGACAAAAACACATTATTCAATGTTTTCCAATTGCACTCCTCAGCATCAAAAGCTTGCTTTACGACATTTTGAATCAAATGATCAATCCCCTTCGATCTTTTCTTGTACTGCAAGCTTTGAATCAAATTCTTGAAGAATCCAACAAGACAGCACCAACAAATCCCCCTAACACAGCAGTTCGCAGGAGGAGTGCTCACTACCATACTAGTAACATCCCCACTACTACTAGTAGTAGTACTAGTAAGTAGTAATAGAGGTTTTCCAGTAGTGAGGACTCATAGTAATTCTCAAGAGGTGACAAATGAATTCACCTCTCCAGCAGTAGTAGTAGTAGTAGTAAGGACCACTAATATAAATATTTTGGGACTGAACTTAACAATTTTGTGAGTGTTTGTGTGGGGACCATCAAAAACCAGCCAGAATTTTGCTCTCTACTAGTAGAAAAACTGTGGGTGGAAACTGCTCAGGGGTCTATTTAGTCAAGCTGGGTTAATCTTGCCAGGACTCAATAATGAAAAAAAACTGATGGGGGCCTACCTATGGTAAACAAAAACCAGGGATGTTAGGAAACAACAACACATTACCAGTTATGTTAAGCTACTGTACCCAAGACTACTCCGACTAAGTAAATATGATGCTTATCTCCTACTTAGTATACAAGTACAAAATGGCATGCACCCAACCCCAAGAAAGTAGCTTTAAGTAAAGTAGCTTTAAAGTCGCTTACTAAAAGTAGCTTTTTGGTAGCTTTAAAGCTACTTTTAAGCAACTTTTAAGCTACTTTAGTAAAGTACTAGTAGTAACTGTTCTTTAGTAGTATGTAGAATTCAGCGGATACTAGTATAATTTGTACGTGATATTTAAAGCTACTTTTAAGTAACTTTTAGGTAACATTGAAGTAGCTTAAGAGTAGCTTAAAAATAGCTTTTAAGTCGTTTCCGGTAGGCAATAGTACATGAAAAGGGCTGCAAATCAACAACAATAACCAACACATTGCTCTGCTTCTTGACTTAGTCAGACTAGTCGTGGTTCCAGTAGCTTAGAGTAACCGGTAATATGAGTCATTTTGTTACGTCCCAGAAAACGATACGGAATCTTTTACTACTTTGTATTTGGAACTGGAACCATGTCGATTTCATTTTTTGAAAAAAAATTAGATTCCCAGGTCCCCCTTCTGGTACCGAAAATTGTGATCAGTTTTGATCACAAAAAAATGTGATCAGAAATAACAAATTTGTGATCAGTTTTTTGTGATCAATCTTGATCACAAATTCGAACTTATGTGTGTATAATTTCTACTAGTCCCGTTTTTATATTATATTTTAATATCCGAATATGAATCATACAAGTATTTTTACGCGTTTGTACTACTACTAGTATTAGACCAGTCCTGTAATGTACCAAGAACATAGCAATATGCCCTATTAAGAATTAACCCGACGTGCTACTAATATGACTAAGTATGACTATATATATGAATATATATATATATATGTAATTGAAATATTCATGAAATAATAAAGTACATATTAATTCTAATCCGTTGGAAAAAAATGTGATCAAAACTGATCACAAAAAATTGTGATCAAGAATTTCATCAATTTTGTGATCATTTCTGATCACATTTTTTTGTGATCAAAACCGATCACAAAATGAAAAAAGGGGACCGGAGAATTTAATTTTTTCCAAAAACATCGAAATCGACATGGTTCCTGGAACTGGAACTGGAACTGGAACCGGAACGGGAACGGGAACGGGAGTGACATGAGACATGACCCACTTTGATCATTTGTACGGTAACTGGTACACCATTCTCTCACCAGACTGATCCTGAAAGAAACTCGTACCGAAGCTGTTCTGAATGATCATATATCGTCGCTAGCGGCAAAAGCGACTGCTTTTGTTACATCACTTACTCCAGTTCACAGCAGCCATGCCCATCGATTATTATTCACCATGTCTGTATGGATGCAGCCAGGAGGCAAATTCAGAAAGAGGATTTGTACACGCTGAT
>CAACVS010000032.1:103042-133141 GCA_900660405.1 Pseudo-nitzschia multistriata | reverse complement strand
GGAGGTTCTCTATTCCGGACTCGTGACATCTCTATTCTTCGTGAGGTATTCTCGAATAGTATCTTAGACATCTTACGATCCTCAACTGAGGGATCATATGATACATATATATGAATAGTGTATTATGATGTGTAGGTAGGAATGGTATCTCCATTCATTCAGAGGGAGCATCGTATCGTACGTATGCTTCCTTTCCAGTACGTACGTATCATTTCAATACAGTACGTACGTATTCGTTGCAGAGTGACTCGACTCATTTGATTCACACATCACTCGATCCTCACAGTGATCCATTTTAGATTTCATAGTTCGTCGATCCTCGATAAGAGCATCGACTCACTTTTCTTCTAGCACACACTTTACATCACTTTTAGGACAGTCACTCCCACAGGTTCTCCATATTGGACATCCTCCCTTGTAAATCAAACATTCATCCACTGTTGATGAGATCTCCTTCATTCAGACTGTTAAGCAAAGCTTTCAGGACGTTAAATTGACGCAAAAAATACAGTTTTCCATTTCTAGGCAGCATACACTGGTAACATTCGGAATGTTAAATTGATGTTCAGCAAGCTGCTCAGCAAGGAGCAAAATTGATAGAGTTGGATGGATCCTAGTACAAGCTGTACACAAAAATGCTGTAGAAAATCGTGGATCAATGGGGAACCCTTCTCATTTTGCTCAAAATAGAAGGGTTTTGATTCCACGTTCAAAATTGTACTGTATCCTAGCATCTTTACCTGCCTCCAACAGGCTGATCCAGCACACTAAACTGTTCTTTTCATTCTATTGAAAAACTACTCAGTTCAAAGCAACCGATCATGGGAATAGACACTTCCACTCACTCTTAGACACTTTACTTGGTATCAAAAAAAAAAAATATATATATATATATATATATATATATATATATTAACCTCATGAACTAGAAGAGGCACTATATATGGCCAGAACCATAGCTTTTGTTAGAAAGAATGCTTCTAGCTGCTCCAAGGGGCGGCGCCTCCCTCCAAGGAGGTTTTGTGGAGGCGCAACCAAGTTCTATGCACTCGGACAAGCCAATTAAGGCAGGCTGCTGGATTCAGAGGACATAAAAACAATTGGGTCACAKTTTGGATGGATGAGAACCATGCCATTATCATTTCAAAGGGGCACTGCCAAGCCTGTAGGTTGGGGGTATTCTGGCACGAATGTCAGAATCAACAACAACCTGACCGGAAAACGCTTCTGGTCTGTAAAATACTGGAACTGCATGGAGATGGAGATGCTGGGGAATCTGTTTTAAAACTGAGTATGATGCAGCATATACTCCAAGCTTTGTTCTTCACTAGGTCTTAGTTGAATACTGGGGCTGTGGTTGGTGTTGTTGTTGTTGTTGTCTGGCACGGATGCCGGAAACAATAACAACAACATCGTGACCGGAATCTTCTTCCGGTCCGTAAAACACTGGAAATGGAACTGCATGGAGATCCTGGGAAATCATCTTTAAAACTGAGTATGATGTAGCATATAGTACTCCAGGCATTGGTCTTCACTAGGTCTTGGTTGAATACTGGGGGCTGGGGTCGGTGTTGTTGCATTCCGGCACGAATGTCGGAACCAACAACAAAGACCAGAAAACTTGTCCGGTCCGTAAAATACTGGAACTGCATGGAGATGCTTGGGGAATCTTCCTTAGCGTATGTGTGTACCATATACTCCAGGCTTGATTCCTCAATAGGATTGAATACTGGGACTGGGGTTGGTGTTGTTGCATACTGGCACGAATGTCGAAACCAACAACAAAGACCAGAAAACGCCTCCGGCCCGTAAAATACTGGAACTGCATGGAGATGCTGGGGGAATCTTCCTTAGTATACTGGGGACTGATGGGGTTGTTGTTGTTGCCAGAAACAATCAACAACAACAACGTGACTAGAAGACGCTTCCGCGTCCGTAAATAAATCTGGAATACTGTAGGAACTTCATGGAGATGCTGGGGAATCTTCTGTAAAAACTGAGTATGTAACATATACTCCAAGCGTTGTTCCTCAAAGGGAAGATCTTGGTTGAATACTGGGGGCTGGGGTTGGTGTTGTTGCTGTTGCYGTCCAGCACAGATGTTGGAAACAAAAACAATCATGACCAGAAAACACTGCTGGTGCTTCCGGTCCTTGAGAACTGGATATGGATCCAACTGAGGCAAAGCACTCAGCAACTGGGGGGGAATAGTAGCTACTGGGAATGATACTGATACAGTTTTGGCTGGGGTTGGTGTTCTTGCTTTCTGGCACAAATGTCAGAATCAACAACAATGTGCCTGGATTATGCTTCTGGTCTGTAAATAAAACTGGAATATTGTAGGAGCTGCATGGAGATAAGGCTGAGGAATCTTCTTTGAAACTGAGTATGATGTCGATAGCATATACTACAGGCTTTATTCTTCAATAAGTCTTGGTTGAATACTGGAGCCGGGGTTGTTGTTGTTGCTGTCCGACACGGATGCCAGAAACAACAACAACAACGTCGTGACCAGAATCTTCTTCCGGTCCGTAAAATACTGGAAAATGAACTGCATGCTGAGGAATGGGCTTTGAAACTGAGTATGATGTCGATAGCATATACTACAGGCTTTATTCTTCAATAAGTCTTGGTTGAATACTGGAGCCGGGGTTGTTGTTGTTGCTGTCCGACACGGATGCCAGAAACAACTTCAACGCCGGAAGATACCATACGGTGCTTCTGGAGGAACAGGGGATCTAGCTGTGGCAAACTGCTTCCACCAGCTGAGGGATATTGATATACTTGGAATAGTCTTGGTTAGATTGCTTGGTTGCATGAATGGAGCCAAGGAGGTGGATTTTCCCCTTTGGAAGGGGATGTCACCATGGTGTTTGGATCCCAGAAGTTGCTGGTCAAGTAGGAACTACGTAGGAATCAGTAGGAATTCTAGGTGATAATTTTCATAAGCGAAGTGTAATTTCATGCGTTCGAAAAATTTTGTTTTGAAAATTATCAACTTTACTTGGTATCAATTGATAGCTCTCTTCCATCGTCAATTGAACAAGCCTTGAACTGTAGCAAATGGCCCAGTAGAAGTACTCTTTCAGTGTGTTACAGTACAGTACTAGCAACTCTTCCAATGAACAGCATCCAGCAGTATGAGCAATGATCACAACATCGTGTACTCATCCTCTAGGACACTGATATGGAGGAAGCTAGTAACTGATACGGAGGCTCGCTCGCTGGTGATACAGAGGCTCACTGATACGGAGGACGCTACTAACTGATATGGAGGCTAACTGATATGGAGGACGCTCACTGATACGGAGGATGCTAACTGATACGGAGGCTTGCTTGCTGATAAGGAGGCTCACTGATACAGAGGATGCTGTCTTGCTGATACGGAGGCTCACTGATATGGAGGATGCTTGCTGATACAGAGGATGATGATATGGAGGCTTGCTGATACAGAGGCTCTGATACGAGCCAGTGATAGGGAGGATGCTGATACGGAGGCTCGCTGATATGGTGTCCGCTGATACGAGCCGGTGATGCGAGTGGCTGATACAGAGGATGCTGATATGGAGGCTCGCTAATACTGAGGATGCTGATACAGATGCTGATATGGATGCTGATACGAGTTACTGATACGGACTGGATGATAATAATGACACTGATACAGAGGACGCTAACATAGAGGACAATGCTGATAAAGGACACTTACAGTTCTTCAAAGGAGGCCTCCTATTCCCATGGTGGAGGTCTTCTTCTGAATCGTAGTCGTAGTCGTAATTGGATTAGCAGTAGGCAAAGTTGTAGTTCGTGGAGGCCTTTGTGCTACTTCTAAACCAGCGATATTGGATACTGGAGGAGCTAAAGCCCCAAAATGGGGGGGGAGGAGCTGATTGCCAATGTCAGGAGCAAGTTGTCGTAAAAAAATAAGCCACACTAGTCATACCAAAACAATACTTCTACTGGGTCCTTTACTACTACAGTTAATGGCTTGTTCGGTCAATGACGGAAGAGATTTATCAGTTGATACCAAGAAGTAAAGTGTCAAAGGTTGAGTGGAAGTGCTTGGAATGGAGCAATTCCCATGGTCGGTTGCTTCCAACCGTGTTTTTTGAATAGAATGAAAAGAACAGTTTAGATTAGTTTAGATTAGCGTGCTGGAGACAAGTTTTCAGGCAGGCCACAGTACGCCTCAGTAGAATTTGAACGCGGGATAAAAACCCAAGACGATGCTGAATAGCTGCTGGGCCTGCCGGGCGTGCCACCACCGGTTTTAGTACAAATTCTACTTAGGCCTACTGTGCTAACGTACAGAATGTTAACACTGACATTCGGAATGTTAAATTAATTAAATTAAGGTTCGGAACCCCTCAATTAACGTTGTTTCAATTGTTATTTTACGCATAGTACGCGTAGTAAAGGAATAAGTGAATACAGTAACTGATAATCACCTTTTTGTAACATCAACAGTCCTAAATCTTCGCTTACAACAACTCAAAGCTGTGGACATTATGGTGTTGTTTCAATTGTTAGTTGGTGTCTGGTTAGCCATGTCAACTTCACAATCAACTTCAACACAACGAGGAACAGACGCAATACTTCGCTTTCATTCTTCCAAAAGCTGACCCTATGCTGCTCGAGTTGCTATCGTACTCGAAGAGTGCGGCGAACCTTACGAGACGATTGCTATTGATCTCCAGAACAAACCTACAGAATTCTGTGAGCTCTACGTACGCGCGAACCCTATTCCGAATGCGAGGGCGAAGGTACCTGTGTTAGAGGTGCTAGGAAAGGATGGCGCTCATCGATCCATTGTGCTTGCGGAGTCCCTCGTCGTGGCAGATTATCTTGCCGATCGGTACCCAGACGTTGGTCTGACACCAAGCACCAGCGAAGATCGTGCTGTTATGCGGCTTTTTTCTGAGCTGTGTGGAGCATCTGTGTTCTCTTATTGGGAAATTTTGCGTGCGAGAGGGGACGATGAGAAGTTCGAGTCGGCTGTACAAAAGTTCAAGCAAGGATTGATTAACACGAATGCCTTTCTCGAAAAGAAGGGCAAGTCAGGGGGTCCATTTCTATTCGGCAACCAATTCACCCTTGCAGAGTGTAACGTAGCCCCTTTTCTTCAACGTGCATGCAACGTGCTACCTGCCTTCACTGGTGCAAGAAATGCAGAAATGCGTGACTATGATTCTGCCGGTGTCGACCCTATCAAGATATGTGAAGAAGAGGGGTTGATCCGTCTGAAAAGCTGGGTGTGTGCCGTATTAGCACGTCCCTCTGTAAAGTATGTCGAATTGTCGGACGAAGAAATGAATCAGAGCGTCTCAAAAATGTTGAAGCGATTTGAAGAAATGGAAAAAAAATAATTTGATTGAGGGTAATTGTATCAAAGACGTGGATCCCATAGAAACGTAGAGTGCATGACGAGCATCTGAATTACTACTTTTACAAAATCTATTTGAAAGCTCTGACAAACTCGACATCTGTGTCCCATTCGTTACGACAAATTAACTGATTGCTTCGATGGCACATGCATATTTCAGGAACGTTCAGTACCACTTAAAACCAAATTATGAATGCCTTCAATTCTTTAGGCTTTCCGATTGGTGCTCCTAATCGGGGACGATCTTTAAAAAAATCTTAAATTTATGTATAACTTCGTGAACTAGAAGAGGCACTATCATGGTCAGAACCATAACTTCTGGGAAGAAGAATGCTCCTAGTCGCTCTGAGGGGCGGCACCTACATCTGAGGAGATGTGATGGAGGCACGACCATAATCTGGGGGATCTACATTCTTCCTGTCGTAGAAAAGAAAGTGAAATGTTACGCATAGCTAGCTGAGCTTGTGAATAAATTTACAGAATTCCACCTTCCAGCTGCTCTTTCCACTGCATCGTAGAGCAGGAGCGCAGAATTTTGAAGTGAGAAATCAGTGCGTTGGTTCAGAGACAACAACTGTATCTTCACTACTTCAAAATCATCAGTTAACTTGGCCTGCAATTTCCTTTTTCATTATCGAAACCATTCGCTGATATATTTTCAAAGTACACCAAGAGTCTAAAGCGGCATACTGTCGTTGGGTGTCATTCAAATCACAGATCCCTTTCAAAGGCTCTGCCCTAGGTAGCGTTGGCAGTTCAATGAGGGGCAGAAAAATCATCATTTCAAGGCAAATTTTTTTTGATTTGTCAGACTTTATTGCACACCGGTAGCTACAGTGGACCAACAAAATAATCTTTGATGTTTGCTTGTTGACTTACTTTCCTTGTTCTATCTCGACAAATTTTCCAATGTTTCTAAACCGTTGCTTCATTGACTTTCCTGACTTGGATATCCGCACGTTCAATTCTGGGAAGCACAGACAAACTAATTTCGATAATCCCCGGGGTGTCTTGCTAGGTCCTATCACCCTATTAGAGAGGATCTCAATATCTACAATATGAGTTTTTTTGGAAACTTGATCTCTTTCGTTGTAATCGCCATATACATTCAATCCCAAACATATCTTGTCTCTGTGTGAATAATTGTCGCAAAATATCTTTACAATGGATTTCATTCCCAAGAGTCGCTGCAGATTTTCAGATAAGTGACCGTCCAACGGAGTCTCAAGAATTGTGTAATTTTCGGTCGATATTTGGACGAGGACTGGTGGTGAAATTGAATTTCCTTCACAATCCACTCCAACTTCAGTTGGAGAGTCGTTCCAGAATCTTTCCCAGGTGCTTTTCGAATGCGAGTCGTAGATAACGATTGGATTGGGAAATACATCTTTGAATGACAAAATGCGTTTCGATTCTTCGCGTTCAATTATTTCTCGCAATCCCACTAGTGCAGCTTCCGAAACAAGCGTTTTTCCATGTAGTGCTTGTTTTGGAATCGGGACCATGAATCGCTTCCATTCCCCTAGTCCATAAAATATGTCCAAAAACCAATCCCCAGTTGCTTCGTCAGCTCCAAAAAGATAACCCCAACCATGCTTTTGACATAAAATCTGAAGAGTCTGAATTGATGTTCTAGCAAGTGGTGGCACCATCTTGAAGCATGGTAGACGTCCTCAATGATATTCAAAAATCAAAACAATAATCCTGGTGTTCAACTTCCCGTTCCACAGCCTTCGTGGATTTCTTTAAAAAATAATTTGAAGATAATTTGAAGATACCGGTAAGTTTGGGTGACTTGTGAGGCTAAATCCCGAGTAGATAGTGAATAAACCACCACGACCAAATATAGACACCAGGAACCATGTCGATTTCGATGTTTTTCGAAAAAATTAAATTCTCCGGTCCCCTTTTTTCCATTATGTGATCGGTTTTGATCACAAAAAAATGTGATCAGAAATGATCACAAAATTGATGAATTTCTTGATCACAATTTTTTGTGATCAGTTTTGATCACATTTTTTCCAACGGATTAGAATTAATATGTACTTTTATTCTTACATTAATATTTATATTCGATTTATATGATATAAATATATATATAATTATTCATATATATACACACACACACATATATATATATATATATATATATATATATATATATATATATTAAGTCATTCATGGTCATATTAGTAGCACGTCGCGTTAATTCTTAATAGGCCTTGTTATTACTATGTTGGTAATACAGGACTGGTGTACTATTAGTAGTAGTGCAGCAAGTACTAGTAGTACAAACGTGTAAAAATACTGTTATTATTTATATTAGGGTATTAAAATCTTATACGAAAATGGGACTACTAGTACAAAATGTACACAAGACAGTTCGAATTTGTGATCAAGATTGATCACAAAAACCTGATCACAAATTTGTTATTTCTGATCACATTTTTTTGTGATCAAAACTGATCACAATTTTCGGTACCCAGAGGGGGATCTGGGAATCTAACTTTTTTCCAAAAAATTGAAATCGACATGGTTCCAGGGACTTTTCGTTCCACAATGGGTGATTCCCGTTAATCTAGATGGTCTAAAAGTCTAAAGTAGACCGTTTAGACTTTTTAGTTTAACAGGAATCATTAAAAACAGGCCCCCAATGGACAAAATTTTTGGCGCTCTTCTACTTTTAAGGAATCCGGAATCTCAAAATGACTAAGACTGGATGGACACGCATGGGCGCCCTTTTTGAGTACCAAGTAAAACACGAAATTTTGTATCGAAATTTTTGATACTGTGATTTACTACGTGAAATAAAATCTATTCATAAACTCCACTGTATCCTAAACAAAAGACAAGAATTGCCTCCCAGCAAACAAAAGAGACACGATGGGTGTCATTGAGACCCTTTGCATATACTGGGCAATCAAGCGTAGAGGTCACTTGCTAGAGGAATGGGAAGATAAACAAAAGACTCCAGAGGAGAGACGCAGGAGGGACAGGAGAACCCCCCAGCTTGCAATTCGTAGGTACGCTGACTCCCCCTTTGCCTTCCTCTTTCACTCTGGGTGTGACCAAGCACTCCTCAACTGCTGTGGTGTAGACCACAAGGTCTTCAGGGATCTCCTTGAGCTGTTTGCTCCAGCTTTCAGCAGGTACTCGTCAGTGGACAGGACCACCAATGAGATTGTTCTTATTCCCCCCACTAAGAGTGGAAAAAAGAAGGGAAAGCCAAGGGAGGCAGACGCTACTTGCTGCCTTGGACTAGTTCTCTTCTGGTACAGGACTAGAGGATCTGTTGCAAGAGGAATGGCAATGGCGTTTGGTCTTACAGCGACTGTGATGTACAAATGGATCAAGTTCTCCATGAGGATCCTCCTATCAGTGCTTCATAAGCATCCACTTGCCATGGTCAGTCTGCCAAGTGAGCAAGAAATCAATGAGTATATTAGAGCAATTGGAGCAAAATATCCACGACTTGAACAACAACGCTTCTGGGCTGCAGCAGATGGGCTCAAGACAAAGATCCAGTCTTCAGAAGACTGGCTCAAACAGGAGGTCTTCTTCAATGGATGGAAGGGAGATACTTACGTGAATGGGGTGTTTGTCTTTGCCCCTGATGGTAGGATCCGTGTAGGAACTTTCAATTACCCTGGCACGTGGCACGACAGTACCATCAATGACTACGGGATCTACAAGAAGATGGAGAAGTTGGACGCGGACTGTGCTGGAGGGGCAAAGGTGGTTGTTGATTCAGCATTTGGCTTATTAGGAAGGCCCTTCCTAATTCAAAGTTCTCAAACAGATCCTGAGGGGGAAGAACAGATCCTATTAAATAGGGGCGCCACGTCACTTAGACAGATGTCGGAGTGGGGGATGAGGATGATTCAGGGACAGTTCCCAAGGATGAAGGATAGGCTTAGGTTGGAGGACTTTGGGGAGAGGAAAGTGATCATTCACTTAATGATCAACTTGTACAACTACCAATGCAGTACCATTGGGCATAACCAGATCTTAACAGTCTTCATGAAGACGCTGCCAGCAACCCGCAAGGCAATAGAGAAGCCGCATGAACTCCAGGATCTTGCTGATGGGTACTTCCATGCAGGGAGGACTGTGTCTCCAGTTGGAAACAATGCATTCTTTGAATAATTCCCATGGTCAAGTTGAACATGAAAGAACAGTTTGTTAGATTGATTAAGGATTGATTCAAAGAAAACGAAAACGCGGCAACAACGATTCAAGGCAACAACGATCCAACAATTCAACGCAACAACAATCCAACGCAACAATGATTCAACGCAACAACGATTCAACGCAGCAGCAACTCACACTCTTGCAGTAATAGCGTCCACCATGGTGGTGGGGAAAGGTTGGTTAGTTTGGTTGAGCTCTGTTTAGTTGATGAGGGATCGCGAATAGTGATTAGCAGTAGTTTAACACGAAATAGTGACAGCATCGATACCAGACCATGAGCCTCTTGCTGTTATGCATTACACTGTATTGTTCTCTATTTTTCCAATAGTACCAATGAAACCGGGATTAGAAATACCACTGAGCACGTGCGTTGCAATCCCACAAACTGGGGTTCGCTGTCAAATCACATGCATTGATCGGCATGCACATGCATTGTTTGCATACCTCATCTTTGTTTCATAATATATGGAGACGCCGCATTGAATATCTTCAACACGGTATATTCTGATTTCAACGACTCCCACGAAGGGTATGCACAAAAACCAAGCATTCCCACAAAGGCAAAAATTTGAAATAACACAGTGTAACGCGTTAGAAAGAACTAATTGCTACTAAACACTGAGCTCACCGTGTTGCTCATTGTTTTGCTTTTTGCTGTTTAGTATTGCTGCATCGTAATCGTTTAATCGTTGTTAATCATTGCTAAGAAGAAAGTTGAATTAGTCGCTATCACCATGGGATTCAGTCTGCTGGCGCTTGTGGATGGTACCAGCTAGCGCCATTGCAATGGTTTCAGCCATGGTAAGCCAACGTTTGTCTCTCGCTTCTTCCCTTTTCACTCTTGCGGCTTCCATTTCCTCAGCGTTTTGCTCTTTCAGCTTCCATCTCAGCATTCCTCTTGTCTCTTTAAGCATCCCTCTTGTCTCTTTCAGCATCCCTCTTATCCTGTTGCATGAGGTAATCCTTAAGAACAGCATCCTGTTGAGTCATTTCCTTCTTCAACCTTCCATACAATCTCTTTTTGACAATGGGCGTATCATCGTCGGTTGTTGTATTGGACGTCAACACCGTTTTGCTTGATTTTGCTGGAGTTAAAGCATCCTCCTCCAAGTCGTCATCATCCTCATCATCGATGAAGCCTTTGACCGGATCAAAGGTCTCCTCTCCATTACCAATATTTTCCTTGATCCCAATCAAGTGATGGGCCTCTCTTGCAAGTTGGACAGACTCAGAAATATTTGGATTCCCAGTAGGCTTCTTCATTCTCCTCAATCAATTGAACTTGGTTTTAATGGAATCCTTTGTTCTTCCATAAGGCCAGTCTTGTCCATGTCTGTAAACCACCATGTCCCAATCACTCTTACCAATGGGGAGGATCTCCTTGATGAGAGTCATCAATGAGATGAGCTCATTTTCAGAGTAGTTTGCAGTACCGGCCTTACGGCCTGACCCCTCTACTTTTGATTGACCTCCCGGGGGACGAGGGACAGGCGCTGCTGGTGCCACTGCCGCTGCTGGAGGAAAGCATCCCCCATTACATGGAGGAATGGTTGCATTAGGACCAGTACAAGGAGTCGACATCGAAATGGATATTGTGTGAGGGATTTCCCCCGGCGTCCACTCTTGAGACAGTGCCTCCAGCAGTTGGTCCTCTCTTTGTTTCAATTGAAGATAAAGAAGAGCAGTGACTAAGACAGGGGACATGGTTATTGCT
Source organism: Pseudo-nitzschia multistriata (assembly GCA_900660405.1). Lineage (NCBI taxonomy): Eukaryota > Bacillariophyta > Bacillariophyceae > Bacillariales > Bacillariaceae > Pseudo-nitzschia > Pseudo-nitzschia multistriata. The sequence continues at coordinate 121,856 of CAACVS010000032.1, read as the reverse complement.
GTTGTTCTTTATGACAAAATACTGGCGCAAGTGCCTCCTAATTTTTTAGTAAATTCTTTCAGTCTTAAATTTGGCAGGTCTTTCTTTCAGTTGAGTCCTACAATGGATTTTGATTCTTGGATTCCGGTCTAGATTTAGACTTTCTCTAAGGCCGGGAGTGGAGCGTTGACAGAAAGTCTAAAAATTGAGACTAGATGGTCTATTTTTCGTCTGTCTGTCTTCCAAAAAGTAGACCATCTAGATTAACGGGAATCACCCAATAATTCGATTTTTTTTCATTCTCCCATCTCCATCTCCATATCCCCTCTACCCCCCCCCCTCCGCACACAAAAACTAGTCCCAAAATATTTCTATTACTGGTCCATACTACTGGAGAGGTAAATTGTTCATTGCTTACTATAGAATAACTATTAGTGCTTACTACTGGAAACGCAGCACCAACAGAACCCCCTTACCCAACAGCTCGCAGTGCTCACTACTACTACTACATCCCCACTAGGTATGTAGTAATAGAGGTTTTCCAGTAGTAGTAGTGGTAGTAGTGGTAGTAGTAGTAGTAGTAGTAGTAGTAGTAGTAGTAGTAAGCACTAATTGTTATTCTCAAGTAGTAAGCAATGAATTTACCTCTCCAGCAGTAAGGACCAGTAATAGAAATATTTTGGGACCACCAATAAATTAAATAATTTGAAACAATTTTTTTTAATTGTAAAAATGACCCTGGCAGTTTTGTTAGTGTTTGTGTGGGGACCATCCAAAACCAGCCAGAATTTTGCTCTCCAGGAGAAAAATTGTGGGCAGCAGAAACGTCCCTGGTGTCTGTTTAGTTGCTCTATTATAAACACCGCATTATGTGAATAGAGAGCCATATACATGTTGTAGGTTATTGGCAACAATAGACTTACCTCAGCTCATCAACCCATCATCCATAGTAGTAAGTCCAACCACCCAGCAGTCTGAATTACTGCCCCATCCTTGCTTCAGAGAGCAGGAGACAGTTCACTATTGCTTTCCAGCACAAATCTTTTTCCATGACCTTTTGTGAAAATCACAAAGGAGCACCTAGTACCAAACCATGTAGATCCTGCAGTAGGACAAACTCCAAACACCAAGAACCCTGAGTCATGACATCGCCAACATCACAATATACTCAACAAAACAGTATCAACAGATACCTCACGACATAAATTTGACACCACCATGCCCAGAAGTAGAAAACAACTCCAACACCCAGGAAACAGGGCCAGAAGCCACGCCAAGGGGACCAATCCCCCATGAGCAAATACCTTCCTCTCTCCCTGAATGATTGTACCCTAACACCTTAACTACTGAAATAAGTTCAATATTCAGGCAATAAGAATGCTTCTTTTTGTACTTAAAGATCTATAATAGTAATATACATTCATGAATATTGCATTAACTTAAAGTATCTGAAGTACTTGCAATAGCTGTTTGAATGTACCTATTTTAGCATAGAATGATTTCATTTTAACAGTAGAAAGTTTTGTTCTACTGGTCATTTAAAGACTGGACTTGGAGCAATAGGAAGCTAGTGTTTTGAATTTTATCAGGCTGTAAGAATTGTTTGTCACATGAACATTCTTGTTCAGTTTTAGTTGGTCATAAGAGGAAGCAAATAACGGCTCAGGGCGCATGCAGTTTTCATATGGTTCTCAAATTTTTGAACTGGAGAGAGGATGAAAAGAGAAAAAAGATGTGCTGTGGGCATAGTGCAAATATGGTCCACATGTTATTTTCACGCAATAGTTTCACTCTTGATTTCACTGCACCTCCTGAATTCCTCTTTTCCATGCTATTCTCTTCATTCATTTCCATAAACTTTGGTCTTCAGGCCTTCTTCTTTGCACCTTAAGTGACTCAGTGGTTGTTCTGAGTTCACTAACAAGGAGGGGGGGCAAAGTGCGCGTTGCGTTGTGTTCACTAACAGGGCATCCGTCAACTGGTCCGCTCTCTGTTGCTTCCTTGGAGAAGCACAATGTGTTGCCTTGCATCCACTAACAGGGGATTCATCAATCGGTCCACTCTCCATTGCTTCCAGCATTAAGCGGGGAACAGGGTGGAAGCGCCAACATGTCTAGTCACCAACAGGAGGGGAGAGCGCCAATGACTTGCCTTGCTTCTCTGTTGCTTCCACTGATAGGGGATGCATTGGCATGCCTTGCACTTGGTGCCTCCATGAAGTGTGACATGTTGCCATGCGTCCAATAACAGGGGATCCATCAACTGGTCTGCTCTCCGCTGCTTCCTCTAACAGACTTGTTGATGATCAACCAACAAATGATAGGTCCTCTCTTTGTGCCTTGATTCATTGCTGCTTATTTTTACTCACTTTTCCCCACTTCATTCTTTCTTAAGCAAATCAACAAACAATAAGCAAGATGGTGCTGGTAACTGAAGTGATGGAACTCCTACTGGCACTGGTGACACTCCTTCCTTCAGCAACAACAACAATCAAAATGGCAAACAATACAGCAGCAGGTGACATTGGGTGATTCCCGTTACTCTAGATCTCTAAAACTCTAAATCTAGGGATCTGGAGTAACGGGAATCAAGAGAACCAACGGACAGACTGAGAGGATGCCAGCTCAATGCCAGTCTTTTCCGGAATCTGGAATCTTAATTATTTTTCAACGTAAAGACTAAAAAGACTCAAACGCGCGCCATGGTTCAAAGTAAAACATGAAATTTTGCACCTATACTCTGCTGCATCGATAGCAGGAGTACTCTCACTAGAGTAAAACATGAACWCAGTTTCTGCTTATTATTTCTGATTTGATACCAGGAAATGAATTCATGTTTTACGCTAATTAGTAGCCCGCGAGTAGACAACAAACACACTAAAAGACAACAGGAGTTTCCTCCCAGCAAGCCAGAAGGAAGAAGGTTTCATCGAACGCAATGGGAATAGTGGAAGTGATCACGATGTACTGGTATATTCACCTGACGAATAACCAAGAAAGTTACAAGAAAAAGCTCTCTCCCGAGGAGCGTCGAAGGAGGGATAGGAGAACTCCAAGGATTGCAATCAGGAGATATTCTCATTCCCCCTTCCTCCATCTCTTCCACTCAGGGGATAACCAAGCACTACTCAACTGTTGTGGTTTGGATCACAAGGTCTTCAGGGAGCTTGTCGACGTCTTTGCCCCACTATGGAACAAGTTTACTGTCRACAACAACAATGAGATCGTTGAAGTTCCTTGTTTCCCCAGTGGCAAGCCCAAAGGGAAGAAAAGGGAGGTTGATGCAGTCTGTGCAATAGGATTGGTCCTCTACTGGTACAGGACAAGAGGATCTGTTGCAAGGTCGATGGCAATKGCCTTTGGCTTAACATCCACAGTGATGTATAAGTGGCTCAAGTTTTCAAGGAGAGTGATGCTGGTTGCTCTTCACAAGCATCCAGAGGCCATGGTGAGTGTCCCAACTGAGGAAGAAGTGGTTGATTATGTTAAGTCAATTGGAGAAAAGTATCCCCGACTTGGAGAAAAGAATGTCTGGGCTGCTGCAGATGGTCTAAAGAGTGCCATTGAAGCCTCAGAGGACTGGTTCAAACAGAGAGCCTTYTACAATGCTTGGAAGGAAAACACCTTTGTGAACAGTGTGTTTGTCTTTGCACCGKATGGKAGAATCAGGATTTCAGTCTTCAACTGTCCCGGAGCTTGGCATGACAGTGCCATTGCCGACCATGGTGTGTATGATCGAATTGAGGAGGTCCATAGCACATGTAATGGGGCAAAGGTTGTTGTAGATTCAGCCTTTGCCTTGAAGAATAAGGAGCATATCCTCATCAAAAGCTCACAGCAGGACCCCGAACAGGAAGATCTTCTTCTSATCAATAGGGATGCAACGTCCCTGAGACAGATGTCRGAGTGGGGGATGAGGATGATTCAAGGACAGTTTCCAAGAATCAAGGACAGGATGTTCTTGGAGGAGTATGGAGACAGGAARATCATCATGAACTTGTTGATCAACCTCTACAACTACCAATGTAGTACTGTAGGACACAACCAGATCCTGTCAACCTTCATGAGGACACCAGCGGCAASAGAGGCCGACGTGGGACAACCCTACAGGAAGAACGCTCTTGCGGGGGGTTTCTTCCATGTAGGACGCGATATATCCCCCCATGGCAATGACATCTTTCTTAGGTGAATCCCATGGTCGATTGGTTGGAAAAAGAAAGATTAGTAACAAAGATTAGTAAGCTGTAATAAGAAAATGAATTACCAAATGCGAAACGCAAGTACGAGAACAATGAAACGAATACGAAACGCTGAAACGAATACGAAACGCAGTGTTGCATCAACAAACGCTGTCGCAGCACCGCAGCACTCAACGATGCACTTACTGTTACACCSCCACCACGCACTTACTGTTACAACGCCACCATGGTTGAAGCACCGGAATGGTTGATTTCCTTAAGGATAGTTGAATTACTGTTGAATTAGCTGTTGAATTAGCTGTATTGCGGATGAATGAAGTATAGCGGGGGAGCAGAACAGCAGCTTCATTAGCAGCTGCATTCTTACGAGTGAGCTGTACTGCTGTTCTTCGGTTTTTGTGTATACGTTCCCGGAGCCTGCTGCCGCGTTCCCTAATACACTCCAATGCAGGACAACATATAGAGGTATACTGTCATGAATACAAGTTTGCTGTTATAGTGCAATGTACTAGATAAGTCAATGATACATGCCATGTGCAAGCCGATCCGGGCTGCATGTTTGTCCGTTTTCGTGGGAATACCCAGTTTTCGTGGGAATACCCACGTGCGAAAGTAGCAGGAAACAGTTCTAATCCCGCATTGGTGTACACAAAAACTGATACAGGGTATGCACAAAAACCCATCGAAGAAAAGAGAGTCAGAATAAGTACAACCAGTACTATCACCTACTGCTGCAACGAGATCTAACGACGATACACACGTACAGCACTGTTGCTGCTTAGTTCATTATCTTCATTTGGATCCTTTCATTAGTGTTTGATTAGTATTAGTAGTATTTATGAGTATCGACAACAACGGCGTTAGTCTTCTTGACCATGGGATTCCTCCCCGTTACGAGGACGTTTAGTAGTATTGTCGACCGCCTGGTAAGCATTGCCGTTTTGAGTGTTTTGCCATTGCTGAAAGCAACTCATGGCCATGGCGAGAGCATTCTTCCACATCAGATTAGTCTCTTTCGCGATTTCACTTGCCTCCTTGGCAATCAGGGAGTGCTCCTTTGCAATCAGGGAGTTCTCCTTTGCAAGCTTAGACTGCTCCAAAGCTAACTCACGACTTTCTTTGTCCCTTTGTTGCTGGCTAATCAAAAACTCGTTGAATACAGTCGCGTCCGGAACTTTCGAATAAGGTCTCTTATTTGGAGTAGAAGACTGTACTTTTGCGGGCAAGATCTCTACAGTCGGCGCTTTAGCGGGCAAGATGGCTGACTCTACAGTCGATGCGTCTCCAGCGTGGATAACAGGAGCTCTTCCTTCCTGTACTTCAGCAGAGGGGATCCTATCCAAACCCTCCTCAGCCTCACTAACAATGAAGCCTTTCTTCATGTCAAAGTCCTCCTCGCCAGTACCAAGGTTTGCTTTCCTTCCTATCAAGTAATGGGCACGCCTGGCAAGCATCACGTATCTAGGCATGTTGGGGTTACCAGTTGAGCTCTTCTTTTTTTTTATCGCATTGTACTTGTTCCTGATGGATTTCTTGCTTCTATCAAAGGGATACTTTACATCATGCTTAGTGACAACAGTATCCCACTSTTCGGAATCAATGGGGAGCACCTCCACTATCAACTCCATGAGACTCTCTAGCTCTTCTTCAGAGTAGTTRAWTGAACCAGCTCTGCGGCYGTTGTTGTTGTTATTGTCGGCCATGGCGTTGTTGTTGCTGCTGTCGGTTGTGTTTTGAGCCTTCTCAAGGAAAATAATGCAAGGAATGGGGGCATGATCCTCCTCTTGCTGGTGCTCTCTTCGATGCAACAGAGAGAGGTAGTAGTAATAATAGTATGATATAGCAACTAAATCGACCGGTGCGGACATTCTTGTTGTTAACAGAGGCGCCATTGTTAACAGAAAAGGCGCCATGGTGAATGGAGGCGCCTTGTTGCTTGTTGCTCTTGTTGTTTACTACCGGTATAAGAACACCAACGGAGTCTTAATTTTGGCGGGCTTTCTGTTGAGTCTTCTAGGAGTCCCTCAACGGACTCGAAAATTTTATTCGTGGGTTCCTCTCTAGATTTAGAGTTTTTAGAACCGGGTGGTTCGACCGGTTCTAAAAACTCTAGATCTAAAGTCAAATTCACTAAATTTTTGGTCTGTCAGTCTATCAAATCTAGAGTATTTAGAATAACGGGAATCACCCATTAGTGCAAGTCATATGGCAAGCTAGTAGTCCACAAAATAAGCTGAAATTCTTGTCTAACAATGAAAGAAGTGCTGTTGTTCACTTCCTTCTCCAAAACCTGAGAAGTAGTCATGGAGAAGACAAGGTTCTTGTAAGGGGAGCCCAGAAGGATGCTGCAGTAGTGTTCAAAACCTCACCTGAAACTATCTCAAGGATTTGGAAATGATACAAGGAAACTTGTGATCCAATCATTGCCCTGCAGGGAATGTCTTCAGCAGAAGAAACAGGTGTGGTTGCAAATGAAGGACACCAGAAGATCTGGATGCACTTCAAAGTGTTCTGCACAAAGACTGTGATGATCTACAAGCTCTTTCTGCTGTAACCAGGATTCCCAAGTTGTATTGGCACAGACATGTTAGATGTGGTGATATTAAAAGGCACAAAGGAAGCACCAAGCCCTTGTTGACGCCTAAGAATAAGCTGAAATGAGTTGAGAAGCACATTAATGGGAATGAAAGGTTTGGCAACTGATTAAAGTGGATTCATATTGATGAGAAGCAGTTCTATCTTAAGCGTACAAAGCAGACCACTTATCTCCTACCAGACAAAACGGTCACGTTGTTGTTGATTCCGCCATTCGTGCCGGAAAGCAAGAACATCAACCCCAGCCGATACTGTATCAGTATTATTCCCAGTACTATTCCCCCCCAGTTGCTGAGTGCTTTGCCTCAGTTGGATCCATATCCAGTTCTCAAGGACCGGAAGCACCAGCAGTGTTTTCTGGTCATGATTGTTTTTGTTTCCAACATCTGTGCTGGACRGCAACAGCAACAACACCAACCCCAGCCCCCAGTATTCAACCAAGATCTTCCCTTTGAGGAACAACGCTTGGAGTATATGTTACATACTCAGTTTTTACAGAAGATTCCCCAGCATCTCCATGCAGTTCCTCCAGTATTCCAGTATTATTTACGGACCGGAAGCGTCTTCTGGTCACATTGTTGTTGTTGATTGTCTCTGGCAACAACAACAACCCCATCAGTCCCCAGTATTCAACCAAGACCAATCCTTTGAGGAACAATGCTTGGAGTTTATGCTACATCCATACTCACCAGTGATTAAAGAAGATTCCCCAGCGTCTCCATGCAGTTCCTCTTTTACGGACCAGAAGAGTTTTCCAGTCTGGTTGTTGTTGTTTCCAACATTCGTGCCGGAGAGCAACAACAACACCCCCAGCCCCAGTATTCAATCCTATTGAGGAATCAAGCCTCTTAGAGTATATGGTACACACATACGCTAAGGAAGATTCCCCAAGCATCTCCATGCAGTTCCAGTATTTTACTGACCAGAAGAGTTTTCAGGTCAGGTTGTGGTTGTTTCCGGTGTCCGTGCTGGACAACAACAACACCAAACCCAGTCCCAGTATTCAATCCTATTGATTAATCAAGCCTGGAGTATATGGTACACACATACTCTAAGGAAGATTCCCCCAGCATCTCCATGCAGTTCCAGTATTTTATGGACCGGACGAGTTTTCCGGTCAGGTTGTTGTTGATTCTGACATTTGTGCTGGAGAGCAACAACACCAACACCAGCCTCAGTATTCAACCAAGACCAATCCTACGAAGAACAACGCTTGGAGTATGGTACATACATCCTCAGTTTTTAAAGAAGATTTCCCAGCATCTCCATGCAGTTCCTAAAGTACTCCAGTATTTACGGACTGGAAGCATTTTCCGGTCAGGTTGTTGTTGGTTCCGACATTCGTGCCGGATTGTAACAACACAAACCCAGCCCCAGTATTCAAGAACCAAGACCAATCCTATGAAGAACAATGCTTGGAGTATATTCTACATACATACTCAGTTTTTAAAGAAGATTTCCCAGCATCTCCAAGCAGTTCCCACAGTATTCCAGTATTTACGGACAGGACGCATTTTCTGGTCAGGTTGTTGTTGGTTCTGACATTCGTGCTGGAGAGTACCAACACCATTCAACCAAGACCAATGAGAATTTGCTATCTATGCAAGTTTCTACAGTTTTATTTATGGACTGGAAGCGTTTTCTGGTCATGTTGTTGTTGATTCCGACATTTGTGCCGGAGGGCAGCAACAACCACCCCAGCCTCCTATACTGTATCGATTAGTATTCCCAGTACTATTCCCCAGTTGAGTGCAGTTGCCTCAGCTGGATCCTTCCCCAGCAGTTCTCAAGGACTGAAAGCCCCACCAGTGCTTCCAGTCACGATGGTTGTTGTTCCTGTCTTATGTGGTGGACAGAAACAGCAACACCCCCAGTGTTTGACCTCCTGACCAGCAGTGACAGAGTTAGTGGATTTATCACCAGTTTCTTCTTCAAGAAGATATTCAAACAGCTGCTCCTTTGGGCAGGCTCAGCTGTAATTTGGTGAAAGAAGTGTGACATTTTCTTTTTTCTTTTTGGCTTGTGTCCTCTCCCACTGTGGTGTAAACTTGCCTTAATTGGCTTGGCAGTGTGCTTGGCACCCATTTCTTTGATCACTGCATCTGAGCTGGCCTACGGGTTGGGGATTGAGGCCCCCCAACCTACAGGCTTGGCAGTGCCCCTTTGAAATGACAATGGCATGGTTCTCATTCATCCAAACTGTGACCCAATTGTTCTTATGTCCTCTGAATCCAGCAGCCTGCCTTAATTGGCTTGTCAGTGTGCATAGAACTTGGTCGTGCCTCCACAAAACCTCCTTGGAGGGAGGCGCCGCCCCTCAGTGCAGCTAGGAGCATTCTTTCTAAGGAAAGCTATGGTTCTGGCCATCTTAGTGCCTCTTCTAGTTCACGAGGTTAAATATAATATTAAGATTTTTTTTTTCGTTCAGGAGGATAATGCAAATCCTCATAAGGCTTCTATCAGGGATGATGTGGAAGCAGCTACAGCTAGCAAAGGCTGGAACATTTCTGTGAAGACTAAACCACCACCAAACAACCCAGACTTGAATGAACTTGACCTTGGATTCTTCAATTCAATTCAAAACTTACAGTATAAGAAGCGCTTAAAGGATTTGATTGCCAATGTGAAGGAAGCATTTAATGAGTGCAAGCGTGAAACATTGAATCATTTGTTGTTGTCCCTCCAGGCTTGTATGGAAGCATCTGTTGGTGTAGATGGTGATAACAACTAGTACAAGCTTCCGCACATGGGCAAAGCAAGGCTTGTGAGAGATCATTTGCAATATGGGTCATGCATTACTGGTACAAGCTGAAGCAGAAACCAACACTGCAGGAGAAAGAGTAGTCCAGTAGTAATATTGTGTACTTACACCAACAATAAGGTTAGTAGTAATAAAAAAATTGGTAGGGATTGTAAAGTATCTTACAAGGTTCTTAGTTAGGGAACTATCATTCAGAGATGGCAGAAAATGAGTCACAGTACAGTCATTGTGGTATGGAGGAAGTATGATACAGTACAGTACTGTAACTGAGGAGGAGCTTGCACAGCACCACAGGTGTTCATATTGGGTCATTCCCACATGCAGTAATCCAAATATGTTATTAGCAGGAATCTTTTCATTGGTACTGAAGACACAGCAGGTGCCCCGAAAGTAAATGTTTTCCCTCTTTTTGAACTGGAATCCTATAATTTAGTGCCCATTTAGTTTGGCACCCATTAGTAAATATCTTTTTTAGCGGCACTTGCTCACAAGACTGAAAAAGTTTACTGGTCAAGGATTCCAATAACTGTGTATCTCAAATACACAGATCTTCTTGGTTGTTGTTGTGCTCACGACAACCAGCAGTATCTGTGTATTTGAGATACATAAGCAAAGATGTGGGAGTGACTATCTAATAGTGATGTAAATTGAGTGCTAGAAGAAAAGTGAGTTGATGCTCTTATCGAGGGTCAACAAACTATAAAATCTAAAATAGATCAGAATGAAGATCGAGTGATGTGTGAATCAAACAAGTCAAGTCAGTCACACAAGTTAATCAAAGGAGTCAAGTCAATCGTGTGGATGCACAGGATTGAATGAGTTGTGAATGTAGAGTGTGTATGAAACATAGATTTAAAAAAAAATCTTAAAAATTATATCTAATCTCGTGAACTAGAAGAGGCACTATATATGGCCAGAACCATAGCTTTCGTTAGAAAGAATACTTCTAGCTGCTCCGGTGGCGCCTCCCTCCGAAGAGGTTTTGTGGAGGTGCGACCAAGTTCTATGCACACTGATAGGCCAATGACAGCCCAAGGCTGGACTCAGAGGACATAAAAGCAGTTGGTTCACAGTTTGGATGGATGAGAACCATGCCATTATCATTTCAAAGGGGCACTGCCAAGCCCATAGGTTGGGGGTGCTCAAGCCCCAACCCGTACATTATCATTTCAAAGGGGCACTGCCAAGCCCGTAGGTTGGGGGTGCTCAAGCCCCAACCTGTAGGCAAGTTACCACACACAGTGATCAAGGAAATGTGTGCCATGCACACTGCCAAGTCAATTAAGGCAAGTCTCACCCCAGTGGGCGAGGACACACAGAGGCAAAAATAAAAAATAAAAAAAAATAAAAGCCAAAAAGAAAAAGAAAAAAGGAAATGTCACATTTCTTTCACCAAATCACAGCTGAGCCCGCCCAAAGGAGCAGCTGGTTGAGTATCTTCTTGAAGAAGAAACTGGAAAGAAATCAATTCTGTCACCGCCAGTCACAGGGTTAAACACTTGGGGGTGTTGCTGTTTCTGTCCACCACATAAGACAGGAACAACAACAATCGTGACCAGAAGCACTGGGGCTTCCAGTCCTTGAGAACTGGGGAGGGATTGGAAAGCTCTTTCTGTCCGTAAATAACTGGCTGGGGTTGTTGGTGTTACTTTCCGGTATAAATGTTGGAAACAAGAACAACCTGCCCATAAAACTCTTCCAGTCCGTAAATAAAACTGGAATATTAGGAACGACATGGAGAGGCTGGGAAATCTTCTTTAAAAACTGAGTATGTATGCAGCATATACTCCAAGCGTTGTGCTTCAAAGGTCTTGGTTGAATACTGGGGTGGGTGTTGTTGCTTTCCGGCACAAATGCCAGAAGCACCAACAATCGTGATGGGAAAACACTGGTGTTTCTGGTCCTTGAGAACTGGAGATGGATCCAGCTTGGGCAAATTGCAGCCAGCTGGGTGGAGAGTCGATATACTTGAAATAGTCTTGGTTACATTGCTTGGTTGCTTCTTGAATGGAGCCAGGGAGGTGGATTTTCCCCTTCCAAAGGGGATGTCACCATGGTTCTGAAGCCCGAAGGAGCTTGTCAGGTATGAATGTATGTAGGAAATCTAGGTGATAATTTTCATAAGCGAAGTGTAATTTCGTGCGTTTGAAAAAAATTGATTTGAAAATTATAGTGATACTGGTGGATTGTGCATTTACTATGCAATTCAGGCACACTGCTGGAGTCTTGCTAAGTACAAATCCTACAGTAGGAGGGAAACCTGAATCAAACCACAGTCCAAAAACAGAGTCAGAACGCTAACAAAAACCATGGAGCTCTGAAATTGGGCTCTCATATGGATGATTGCATCAATTTGGTTGCAGCTTGCTCTGACATTTCTTAGACATTTTTTGAGCTCTCTTCTGAACCCAAAATTTTGTTCAAAATCCCAGCAAATGACTTAGTGCAGCACTTAGACAGGATGGAATCTACTTTCCTGGTGTCAATATGAACTCACTCAAATGCCAGAAGGGGAAATGAAATCCAGGGCCTTATTGAATTTTGGTCTGACATCATATTTCCCCTCAAGCACCTGCTTGCTGCTCTGGCTTGGGCGAATCATATTCTGGATCTCACTAATTTACACACTTGAGAGTATTGTAGTCCACACTTGGAGGAAAGCTGTTCTTGAGCTGCAATTGCCTCTGAGGCCCCATGCAGGGGGGGGGCTCTGTAGCAGTTGCCTGGTTCTGATGCTGGCTGGTAAGTAGGGATTCTTGGTTCAATAGTCATAGAGCTGGGTCCCAATGCCTTTGCCCAGAGTTCATGTCACTCCCCTGCATTGTTATTGTGTTGTTGCAGCATTAGTCCTCCATTGCAGATAGGCATGGCAAGTTTGATTGTATAGCTGATCTGCTTTGGTGCTGGCTTTTGACAGACTGAAATGAACCTGGCTTGTCTTAGATTGAAACTATGAGCTATGAAAAGCCCTATCCTATTCCTAAAGTCTTTCAAGTTTGCTCAATGGAATTTCTAAAGTCTTTCAAGTTTGTTGCTGAATTGAAAAATATTAACCAATTTGATTGTATTGTGATGCTTCAGAATAACTTCCTATGGGCAGCACCAAGACTCATTCATCTCAAGAAGACTCAATCATGAGCCTCATTTTCTCAAAAACTACAAGAAACCATTTTGAATATGGATGAATCTCAGTGTGTATTGCACCTACCCATTACAAATATTTTATTTGATGAAAAGTCCAAAAACCCTGCATGATAAAAATTCACTGGCGGGGAAAGATAGAAATAGAATATTCTTTCAATGTTAGGTTCACTAGTCATAACAGACATCTTCCTGTACAAAACCCAAAAAAATAAATTATATTTAATCTCATGAACTAGGAGAGGCACTATATGACCAGAACTATAGCTTTGGGTGTATAGTAGCAAATGCTCCTAGCTGCTCCAAGGGGCGGCACTTCCCCTGGAGGAGTTTTGATGGACGTGCAACCAGGGGTTAGTTTTGCTGGATTTAAAAGAAGTAGGTCAACTTGGTCTGTAGTGAACAGGAAGGAGATACAATGGGAGCAAAAGAAGAATCTGGCACTGCAGGCTGTTTGTGACCATTCTTTTTGGAGTAGGTGTCAAAGACCAGCAAATCTTGCGTGACACTCTCTGGTGGCTCTGTTTACTATGAGGCAAAGGTGGGAAGTACTGCACAAGAGGGCTGTGTTGGAGGTTTATATGAGAGAGGCCTTGCTAACATAGTCTTTTCATGGACCCAGTGGCTATATGTGAGCAAGAAAGTAGATGCAGTATCTGGGAATGCCTCCAAATCCTCAGGGAATAAGTGGGTATGAGATGGACAAGTCTGTGGTTTCAGTGCAAACATAATGCAGACTTTTGTTACTGCCCGCTGTCAATTCTATGCTTCCTTCCAAGAAAGGGTGTGGCTATTGAGGTCTTTGTTTCTCCATTCCCATAATGAGACAAAAGAGGCAAGAAAGAATTCCACAAGATAGCCCCCAGCACAAGTGGGGAGTGAGAGATAGAATGAATGTCATGGTCAGTAAACCACTGGAGTGAAATACAGCCAGCAAACTCATGATGCCATCCAATCTCACTCTGGATTGGATAACTGGACAAAGGGATGCAGGATACTTCTCTGGAGAGACTGTGTCAGTTTCTGGCCATCTGGTAAGACAGCTAGCAAGAGTGTCAGTAGCAATTGGGCAGAAGCCAAGGGTGGACATCCATTGTCACAGAGAGGCAATGGTCTGTTGCTGCCATCTGAGTCATGATGGATGAGAGCATCAAAAGAGATGCTCAGTATCTTCAGGCAATAGGCAAAGACAACAAGTATCATGTGTTTGGTAGTTCCACTTTTTGAGGATAGTGCCAGTGGGCAGGATGTGGTTACAACATTTGGTGACCAAAACATTCCTGGAAATGAAAATGATGGTAATACTCAGGGCCTTCCAGGCAACATCTACAAGGAAATGCAACGGCCACTGGTTCCTGCCTGCCAGGTAGGCATGATATCAGGGAATCAAACCAGAGTCAGCAAGGGCTCTCTTATATTTGCTGGTTACTGAGCAAGATTTGATCTGAAGGACTGCTGGACATGATGGTAAAATGGATGTGATGAAATTGGGCATTGTCATCGGAGCTTGAAAGGTACCAGCATAACCATCAGATTCAACATTCGGCTGAGCTGTCAGAGAAAGCTTATCAAAATCAGTGGTGTTGTCTTGGTGGCCTTTAACCCAAGAAAGGGCGAGAGTGATAGATGGAGACTGGATGGTATGAAAGATCTGTTCAATCAAGTCAAAGTTTGGTGCCACGGTGGCATTTGCATATGCTTCTGTGTCTTCACATCTGGATTGGATTCTAGTGAGGAGGGCCTTGCTGTAATTGAGAAAAGTAACCGGCATTGGGCAAGTTGTTGTGGTGCTAGAAGATGAAGATGAACTGGATGTGCTTACATCAGATGAGTTCAAAGATCAAAGATGATGATCATCATGTTGAAAGTGCAAAATCATTCAATTTGCTGATTAAAGATTGAAAATTTTCCTTTCATTTCCAAAACAGGAATGAACCAGAGTTTTTCTGCAAAGCTGGGAAGGCAATGGAGATGTGAATGGAAGATTGTTCTCACCAAGTTGAGACCTTGAATGTACTCCATGTTTGGAATGTAAGCAAGGTTTCAGGAAATGGTTCTGTTGGTGAAGGTGCAAAGCAACCAGAGTGACAAAAAAGGCTAGCTGATAGTAAGCCAGTGGCTTCAGCCACAAAGAGAGCTTTCAATTCCATATCATGGGCCATTTGCATGAGCAATTCTATCCCCAGCTGTAGAAGCCAGAGACTACCCAAAGGACATGCAGCCATCTTTACCTGATCAATCTGAAACCACAAGAAGAGGTATTCCTGAGTCAAGCACATCCAACAATGCTTGTGAGAAGCTGGTCTCAAACTGGATATGCTTGAGGAACTGGTGTTGCCATGGATCTATGCAGTTTAGAAGGGCAGACCATGTGGGGGGGATTTGATGGAGGGGCCTGTAGACATTTGGAAGTACACAGACACTGGCTGGATCATATTGAAAACCTTCAGTTCTGGTTTACCAGGGGGGTATTTGCCAGAGACACTTGTTGCTCACAGGGGTCCAATTTGAGTTAGGAAAACAGGATGGGGCCTCCATTGGCCTGGTTGCAGTGAAGTTCATATGTGATGATCATTAAACAGATAGGCACCCCACACACCATGGCTAGCATGGGGAGGATGCCAATTGCCAAGTCAATAAGCTGTGGTCAGAATCTTGGTAGTGACAGGGCCTTTGGAAATACTACAGAGGATTTTGTTAAAAGCATTCCAAACATTGATGGGAAAAGAGACTAGGAGACAATTCCTTTGTACCAGAAAGACGCAATTCATTGAGCCACTGAACCTTGAGATATATTTGGACTGAATTAATCTKGTAGAGTGTACAGAGGATCACTTTAGAAATCTTGGGTACCAGTGTGTTTGTCCCAGGAGGAAGACACAATTCACTGAGCCATTGAACCTTGAAACATACACAAACTGAATTTATCTGATGGAGGGTACGCATGTTAGCTTTTGAAATCTTGGGTGCATTCTAGGGGAGTCTGGCAAGGGTGAGGTCCATAACGGTGTTATTGCCACACCTGAGTGGTGGCACCAACCCTGTGTTGTCAACTGTGATGGTGCCCTTTATAGTAGTCAGATACTACTATGTGTAGAATAACAATTGAAAATACGTTAACTGAGGCATTGGGAATGTTAATTTAATGTTCCAAATGTTTGATTAATATTCCAAATGTTAATTTAATGTAAAGAATGTTTCATTTATGGCATAGGCCTACGTAGATCCTAGCATTCCAATAATCTGCATTCTCCAATGTGTTGACGCACCACCTACCCAAACAAATTATTTGGATCTTGCGCATACCATAAAAAGGAGGAAGAAGGATATCATTTCCTGCTAATATTCAGACTGTGAAGTAAAGCATTCAGGACATTAAATTGAAGCAAAAAACACTACACAGCCTACACTGCTAATATTTGGAATGTTAAATTAACGTTCCCAATGCCTCAATTAACTTAATTTTAATTGTTATTTTATGCGTAGTACTTCCAAATGCAATGCAGGAAATTGCTGGGGACATATGGAACTGCAATGGAGGGAAATTCAAGAACAGGTTTGGAGAGGCTTGAAAATAGTTGAAACCACCAGAGGAAAGTCCAGAGAAGCTGCCCTGCAATGTCATGGGACCTCCAGTGTTTCAAAAAATGGGTGACATAGCTTCTGCCAGTGATGACTTCAAGAGGTATGAACCCTGCTCCTCCAACTGATGCTGGCGCTTGGAGAATTGCTCTGGTGGTAGTGCTGGCATAACCACAAAGGGAGAAAATGCATGGAAGATATTTCCTTTCCAACTTGAGCAATTGAGCAGAAGACAACAAGAAAGACCAAGGCAAAGGATACTCAATGGCAGGGCACAACACTGCGCTAGATGGCAGAGCAAATTGAATCTGTTTTAGAAAGTAGTGCATCCAACTGAGCTGTATACGACCTGCATGGTGACTTGTGATGGCCAAGGTTTTTGGGTGGGGTGAAAATATTCTTTGAAGCAATTCAAACTGGTTCTCCAAGAGGATCAGTTAGGAAGATATCACCAGTAGTAGTATGAAGCACTTGAGGAAGCATATCAAGGGGAGGTACTTGAAATCATAGTACAGGAGGTGAAAACCATATTTTGGAAGTTTCAATTTTCCTCCAGAGCACCACAGAAGATCATGCCATAATTTTGCATCTGAACAAAGTCTTTCCAAGAGTTCCTCAAGAGAAGCATCTGGAGGTGAAGCAGTGATGACAGTGGCATCATCAACAAAACCAACAGAAGACATAGAGAATGATAGTGTGCCATCTGGACTGGAGAGTGTCATTCCATAAGATTCAGTGTTGTGAGCCTCAAACAATCTGCTAGACAGGAGTCCTTAAAAGACAGGAGTCCTTAAATGACAGGACTGTTGGCAGAGCCCTGGCCAGTACCATGTACTATTAGAAACTTTGAGCAGTGTTTGTGAGATGCACTGGTGACCCGATTGTAAAAGCTTCAGTTTGTAGTTTGCTTACTGCAGTGCATGAGCATGGACTCTGACCATGTCTCTGCAAATACCATAACCTTGCCCTGAAAGACTTGATAGAGAGGTGAAGATGTGGTCATAACATGAGGAGGCATCATTGTCAAAATCGGCAAAGGATGTCCCTGTCAATTGAGAGTAGTCAAACCAGAGTTCTTCCACAAGGATAACAGTCTGAGACTCCTTGCTTGGGGCTCTGCCAAACTGACATGGATGCAGAGTGCATTCAGCTCTGGCATTCAAGATGGCATCTCTCCATTTGGATCCAAGGAGAAAATCAAACCAGCTTCATACAACTGGATCACCCAAAGTCTATGGATTTAAGTATTCCCTGGGTCTTTGTAGATCATAAGATTCATGATGGTTTGCCAGTGCTTGAAGGAATATCTATGCATGAGTGCGTAGTTGAGGATGGAAATGTAGCAGTGAATGACGGAAGCTTGAGTTTTCTAAAGGGCTGCCATGACAGTCTCATCTTGTTCATGGATATCTCTGGTGAAGAGAATCTTATAGTGACCTAGATGGCGATGGCTTCAGGATGTAGAAGTAGACTCTTGCAATTTGGTAAACTTGTTGGTAAAGTGTACAAAACAATCAACAACAAAATACTACATAGGGAACCACAAACATTAATTTTGTGAACAAGAACTGAGCAAAAGGAAAAGAACAACACTAAAAATTAAAGCACATATGTGATTTGATCCGGTGTCACCAATACAAGGAGGTACCTGAGGTTAGAGAGAATGTGTTGCTTCATATTTAGGATGGATGAGAGCCATGCCATGATCATTTCTAACAGCGCTGCCAAGCCAGAAGGCAAGTCATTTCACAACAAACAAGGAAACAGTTACCAAGCACACTACCAAGTCAATCAAGACAAACTCCCTTGCAGTTGGCAAGGACACAGGTGGCAAAGTACTAGCCATTTTAAAAAATAAGCTAAAAGAAAAAACAAAGCCAAAAAGGAGATACAACACAATAAACCAACCTGGGTTTGGTGTTGTTAGTCCCCTTTGTAGTTAATGGTTTTGTGTGGGTATTTTATGGAGGTAAAAGTGTAAATGGTCACAGTTTTACTGCAGGAGAAACTGTCTGTGGTGCCTCTTCTTGAGAAGGAATCATGGACAAGCTTATCAACAGTAGTAAAGCAGGATGATATTTAGACAGGAGGGGGGCACAGGTAAAGAGACTTGGGATACATCTAAAAGATCTACTTCACTAGATTGAGGCTTAGGTGGGTGTTGTTGCTGGAATCTTCTGGTCTGTAAAGAAAACTGGAACTGGTGCATGGAGCTGAGGCTGGGGAATCTTCTTCAAACTGAGTATTGAGCATATACTCCAGTTTTTGTTCTTCAAAGAAGGAAAGGACTGGGTTGGACACTTGTTGGGGTTGTTGTTGTTGTTGTTGTTGTTGTTGTCTGACACAAACATCAGAAACAACAACATTTGGACCAGAGGATACTGCCCCAGGTCTGGAGATAGAACTGGGACATGGAGATAAGGCCGGGGAAGAATCTGCTGCTAATAATACTATCATTAGTATTACTGCTACTGTTACTGCTACTGTTACTGCTACTGCTACTGTTACTGTTACTGTTACTGTTACTGCTACTGTTACTGCTACTGCTACTGCTACTG
>CAACVS010000032.1:81645-102537 GCA_900660405.1 Pseudo-nitzschia multistriata | reverse complement strand
TACTACTACTACTACTACTACTACTACTACTACTACTACTACTACTACTACTACTATAGCCAACATTTCTACAGAAGTACTAGTACAGAAGTTGTGTTACATTGTTGTCTCTATCATATCTTGTACTTGTATTACTAAGTAATACTAGTAGAAATGGTATTATTGCTTTGGTTTTTATTTCCTGATGTTTACAAGAAGGGCAAAAGTGAATTGCTTGCATTTTTTGGTCAGTAAATGAATAAAAAAATCTCGTCTGCTTGATTTTTTCATCTTGCTTCCGCACCCTGATGACACTGACCCAAAAAGGAGAGGAAATACGAAATACCGCCGGCATTTAAGAGGGTACATCCGAGATTTTGTCCGGTACCGTACCATACGTCACTTACCGGTATGTACGTACATTTCTCGCACCTTTCGTTGCACGACAACAACAGCCAGGATGCCTTAATCGAGAAGGGCTCCTTGCTCATCTCTGTCATAATTTCTCTTCGTAATGTCTGGAACGGTTACACAGATTCACCACGATGAACGATATCTAGTATTGCGGCAGAGGTGGGTCGGGAAACTGTATCGCGATGTGTGGGAATTTTCCATCGAAAATTCGATAGACTAACTTTTCCAGCTCTCTCGCGACTGTGCCGAAGCTCATAGTTTTGTCGACAAGAAAGATTTTGTTATGGTCTATACGTTTTTCCGAGTTTGTTGAGTCATAATCACTCTTCAAAAGCTGAGATAAGAAGAAAAAAAGCCAAACAGATGGGATAAAAGAAACCAGAAGAAAATGTCTCTTGCTCTTATCCAGCGCTTGGATACAGGAAAGGACGCAATGGGGCACGGGAAAAGTCATCCTCGTATGTAAGGAAGTTTCTAGGACAAAGTAGCAGTTGAATGCGAAGGAGAAAATCTGATCGGACTGGTGGCCCAACAAAATCCGACCGAAATAATTTGGTTGAATGGAGTCGCGATAGTCATTCCGCCGAAGGCGTGTCGATTTCGTTCAATTCGAGAGACAAGGCGGAGATCCGTTTGTAACAAGAGTGCCTCGAAAACAAACATATGGTAGTTTGTTTTGAATCAAACACTCAGTTGTTTCCGTACATTCGAATGGATGACTATCCTATGAAGAACTCTGACCAAAATGCAGAAATCAAGTGCAGACATCATCACTCACGGGTCGTAAGCCACTGAAAAGTCTAGACTAGGTGCTTTGTGTGTCAACCTTTTTGTGCGCTTCGAAACACTTGAAAACGCTTTTACCAAGGATCTCATGTCGGAGACGTCGTAAGAAGTTGTGAACAGAAAAAGATTTGATTTTTTTGTTGATTTAATACCGTACTACTAAGAATTTGAATGCAATATGATTCGGCAGCGTCGGACGTGAAATTACAATTCAATGCATGAGTTTTCACGACCAGCTGGGGCACGACTTTATGCCTTCAGAATAAAGCATAAAGTGGGCTCACATGCAATTCTTCGATACTGACTGGACATGAAACATAAAAGGCTTTGTTTTGCAACGAATGCCAAAATTTAATCGGTTGCAGCAACTTCGGCGGCCTGGGCGACTTCCTTTGGAACTTCAACTTTTCCATGACGAGAAGCACGAACCTCCATGAGTTCTTCAACATCGGTTTGTTTGGCAGGTTCCAAATCGTAAGCAGTACCACGGTGATGAGAGATATCAAGACCAACCTCTTCTTCAAGAGGATCAACGCGGAACATGCCGAGCGCATTCAGAAGCATGAAGAAAGGCGTCATGACCGCGAACACCCAAGTGCAGATCCAGAGAATGGCAAGGAACTGGACCAGAAGAAGATTCGCATCGCCGAAATCGTTGAACCACCCTTGGTGAGCATCAGAGAACCCAGCAATTGCCTGAAGGTCTTTGTCGGCGAAAAGACCGACAGCGATGACTCCCCATGCACCGTTAGCGAAGTGAACGGGAATCGCATCGACAGCATCGTCGATCTTCATCTTGATGAGGAACTTGGAGAAGGCGTAGTACACAATTCCTCCGATAATTCCGATGATGACGGCAGCCCAGGGATAGACGACGGAACATCCGGCGGTGATGGCTACAAGGCCTCCAAGGGCACCATTCATGGCCATGGTTAAGTCGTACGAGACTTCACCAGTAGCACTGTAGTCCATGAAAGAATCAAGGGCCATGGATGTAACGCACCCACACGCGGCGGCGAGGGTAGTGGTAACGGCACATAGAGCAGCAGTGGCAGCAGACTCCTCGTTGGCAATAGCCAGAGCAGATCCAGGGTTGAATCCGAACCATCCGAACCACAAGATGAAGGTACCAAGAACCTGAAGAGCAGTGGAGTGGGCAGGGAATTCTTTTGGAGTTTCGAGGGCGTTGCCATCGTCGTCGTAAAAACGTCCACGGCGAGGTCCAAGCACAATAGCAGCCACAAGAGCACTTCGCAAAAAGTTGATGCGTGAGAAAGTCAATATGTTGTAATTCCTGTTTCATTTGCACTGATTAAAAAATGATTGCACTTACGTAGCACCCCCAGTCATGTGGACGACACCAGACCCAGCGAAATCAATGTTACCAACACCACGGAGAGGCTCTGCTGCAAATGCGCTGATAAAACCATCGCTGCTCCAGACAGATCGCACCACAATTGGGTAGACCTGGGGTTTCATTTGCGAAAAAAAAGTAGTGTGTGAGCTTCAGGATCTTCCGACCTTTCGATGCGGTCACCACAGTTTTAAAACAAGAGTGAACAACAGCAACAATATAATAATTCTTCGACACTTACAAATGCGGTAAGGAAAAGCGAGTAGCATAGGTAAGCAGACATCTTACAACGCTCAGCTACGGTTCCTGCAACAATTGTGGCGGCAGTCGCAGCAAAAGCGAACTGAAAGAAAAATCCAATGTAATCTGGACCAGACGACATTTCCGTGATAGCGAAGTTCGAAGCACCGATGAATGTATTTCCACTTCCGTACGCAAATCCGTAGCCAAGTGTGTAGAAACCGATAGCTCCTCCGCACGCATCCAAGAGGTTCTTGAGCATGATGTTCTTCACATTCTTTTGACGAACGGATCCTGCGCAGAGCATGGCAAATCCAGCTTGCATCAAAAAGACAAGCGCTCCGGCAAACAACAAGAAAAAGGTGTCGACTCCGGTAACAATGCCATCACTGCTTAAGCTGCTCCCTAGGGATTCGCAGACTGATGATGCCTCTTCAGAGAGATTTTCAATATCGTCGCAGAAGGCCATGATACCGAGTTTTTCGTTTCTGAGATGATAAGATGTTGGAAATATTGGAGTAGAGAGCGCAAAATTATGTTAGAGTCAGCTATGCAGCTACCGAAAACACGTCGTTCAAAAAGAGTGCGATGAGCTTTGTCTCAAAGGTATTTTCAATCAACGTACCTGTCAACTGTATTTTACAATTGAAAAGATATATTATGCGATTGAGCCGGTTTTGGATCCTAATTTACTGCCAATACGGTATTTCGGTACTTCGTACAGTTGTATG
The DNA here is from genome assembly GCA_900660405.1 of Pseudo-nitzschia multistriata. Taxonomy (NCBI): domain Eukaryota; phylum Bacillariophyta; class Bacillariophyceae; order Bacillariales; family Bacillariaceae; genus Pseudo-nitzschia; species Pseudo-nitzschia multistriata. The sequence continues at coordinate 99,033 of CAACVS010000032.1, read as the reverse complement.
ATGAAAAATACAACTTCTATCAACTGGTGTCAAGAGCGTTGAAAGTTTGTCACGTTTTTCTTCTCTGCTTGCGTTGAGCATCACATTCTGACACAGGGACAATTTCGTTTCAAGAGAGCGAAGATTTCATGGTGGAATCGACACGAATCAGACAAAGATCGGACGAAATTACACCGAGGACGACTTTCTCGCCTATTTCTTTTTAGTCCATTACACAGTACGGTACCAGGTACCTATGTAGAATGAAGAATATGAGTTGTCGATTTTTTTTTGACATCTTGCATTTAAGCATCTCCTCGTGCCATTTGTTCTTCGATACGACTGGCGCGATCAATAATGGCCAAAAATGACCAAGAGACTTCCCAATTTTTTACAATTTCGACTATTGAGAAATCATAGGTCCTGAGAGCTTCAAGGAACTTATGAGATGCGAGAATTGGCACAATTACAAACTTGAAAATCCAGCATGCAGCTTTCTGAATTCGTTATGTAGCATTGGTTGGAAAGAATTGTTAGGTTCCATAAATKACAAGGAAATTCCTGAGTATGACATTTGGTTCCTTGCGATAAATGGAATTTGTTCCAAGCTCAAAGGACTTTTAAGATGCAAGCATATCGGGGTTGGGGTCAGTAGGCATATTTACGATGGACGTTTGTCCGTGTTCATACACTTTTCATGGAGACTTTGCTGAGGTACGTAGCATTGGTCGGAAAGAATTGTCGATTCCATAATCGAAAAGGAGCGGAAGTTTGCTACTTCGGTTAATTCTTGGGGAAGAAATGCAAATTCAGACGTAGCTGCTTTTGGATGATGGACAGACGAAAGATTTACTAGCCTCTCGTCAGGTGTCAATTAAAAAAACCTACTAGTGATCGTACAAGTACGAGTAATGGTACGGTTAGTCATGCACAAATGCAAAATGGGTGCGCTACATGCACATACAAGCTGTCCGCTCATATTCTTGAGTACTATGCTTGTACCGGTACAAGTGCGTACTCAAACTTTAGGTATCTACGCTACGGGTACTAAAACGGTTACGAAAAGTACTGGTACATGGTAGTACTTCGTATTGCATCAATCAACCGTGGGAGGTTGTGATTTACAAAGATCTATGACTACTTTGACCACATTGACTACTAGTAGGGGTTGATATTTGCGCAAACCTGCTGCCAAAACTGATTTCAGGTTTTTCTATTCCAATTGTTCCCAACATTTGCCAGACAAGAACCTCCATCCTACTACTACTAGTAGCCCCTGGTAGTACCACCACTAGTACCAGTTTTCAACCCATCAGTCAATTCTGGTGAAGTTCCCAGTGCCTTTTCAAGTTCACAAGAAAAAAAACTTACCTATTGCCTCTCCAGCTGAAAGTAGTACTACTAGTATGCACTAGCAATAGTATCTCCTTCAATAAAACACTGTTCTCAAATTTAAAGCTATGAAATTCATGTAATGGCTATGTTCTAGTAAAGTGTTTTCTGAATGTTTTTTCTACTATGCATTGCTATTATTTGAGATATCTTTTGATGTAGTTTCAAAAGGTTGCCCCATACCCACATACAACTGCAGCCCTACTGTAGTGTAGTAGTACCACCAAATTCTAACTGATGCACAGCTGTCACATCAAAACTACTAGCAACCTGACCAGCAATTTCTTGTTGTCAATAGAAGATAGCCTTCTGTTACAATTTTGAGATTAGTATGATTGCTGAGTTTGAGCTAGTATGGATAGCAGAATTTAATCATTTGCATCTGAGCAACAGTCTAGTAGTTCTTTTGACAGTTGAATGAGCTGGGCATAATGTATGGAGAGTGATGTGGTGCCTCCTTTGTCTGCAACAAGGAGGGTACATCATGATTAGCCAGTGAATACCACCCTCCCCACTTCTTGTTGTTGCAAGCCACCAATACTGCTGCACTAGATGTACCACATGTGCATTATCATCATTATTACAAGTATTTCAAAAAGACCATGTGCATGGTGGGTGTCAGCAGGGGTCATAAATTTTGAAGAGTGAAGGGCCAATATACAACAAGGAAAAAATTTTTAGGATTCCAGCATCAGCAATCAGTACCAATAAGAAAAATTGGCTCCTTGTGTGCTGAATATTCTGTCTTGTACTTGATCTGTGATTAGGTCTTTCAGTGTTGGGGATGGATGGTGGATGTATCAATGTTCTTGGTGCAAAAGTCTTTTGAGGTCACTAAGGTATCAATGGAGGAATCTATTTTGGTTTTGATAGTGTCATGGACTAGTAAGGGGTCTGTTGATGGGTGTTCTTGGATGGATTGTGTGAAATCTGCTTCTGCCATGTGTTTGGTTAGGGCAATTTTCTCCTGGGCAGCTGATGCTGTTTGATCCATCTCCACTGTGATATCATGTTTGTGATTGGCAAGATGGCTTTCACAGAGCTGTTTCAGATTGTTTTTTGTCTTTGCAAGAAGGTCATTGTGGGTGTCCTTAATAGTGCCGGCTGCTTGAGAGCTTATCTCTTGTATTGCTTGTGAGATGACTGTGTCCTTCAATCTTTGAACAATGTTGGTTTTATGTTCAAGTTTGTCATACTAGATTATCTCTTGAATTGTTGTGTCCAGTGTTGATCCCATGAGTCTGGTTTGTTTAAGGACTCCACTTGTTACCTGCAGCTCAATTGATTTTGTTTTTGTTTTTAGATTCACCGTACTCTGTTCAACTATCTGGTTTAACTGTTCAGTGAGTTCTGCTGTGAAAATTCTTGGTGATCTTATGGTGGCTATACTACTGGCTTCACCAAAGAGGTTTTTGAGGTTAATAGTGTCAGCAGCTACATCAAAGATGGTTTTGAGGTTCTGTTTAAGAGAGAGGAGAACTTCCATGTTGGCTGCTTGTGCTTGGAATTGTTCCTTCAGTGCATTTACTGTTGATAGGGCTGTTTGAAGGTCTGTGGTAGCTGCTTCAAAATCTGCTCTTGTGGCATTTAGGGCCTCTTTGGTTGTATTCAGTCAGTTGATGTGGATTGGATCACTGATTCATATCTGGTTTGCAGTTGGAGGGTCCTGTTTTCTATTGTCTTAAGATGGTTGTTCCATTTAGCTTCATTTCCCATGAGTAGCCTTTCTATTGATTGGTTCACTGGTAGGGGTTGCAAGTTTGCTGGTAATGTGTTGGTGTTGAAGCTGTCTTTGGTGGACTGTGTCTCAATGTCAATTGTCTCATATTGGTTTTCATAGTGAGCTATCTTCTCCCATTGATACTGTCTTCCTCTTCTTCAGGATCAGTGAGGTGTTCTGCTGAAGCTTCCTCAGGGTCCACATTGTTTTTGGGCATATGGATAGGCTATTGTGCTTGTTCCCTAGCAACTTGTTAGAGGAGGTTGGCAGGTGGGACACGCATCAACTCATCAGATGATTCAGTGTCACTGGTTATTTCTGTTTGCTGAATGGTTGTGTCCTTCTATGATTGTTGCTGTTGGAGTTCAACACAAGAGGGAGGATCTGAGGTTGGTGCTAGGTGTACAGGAGGTATAGACAGTCTTCAGGTGGGGATTGGTTCCAGGGGGGTATGGATGTCCAGGAGAAGTATTGTATTCATGTATTCACTGAGTGCTGTGCTGTACTAATAGCAGGAATCCTTGTCTATGATCTGGAAGTGGTTGTGATGCAGTAGGTCTTGGTAGTTTATTGGTACAGTTAAGGTTCCTGGTGTGTACTAGGACACTTAGATGTGGTGTTGTGTAGCTGGTAGCAGATGGGGGGGATATTTAGGTTTAAAGGCAAACTGTACATTGTCATAGATTGTTGGGGTTGATTGCAGTGAGAAGACACGTTCAAGGGCACCCCTCAGTTCTTGTTGCAGTATTGCTTTCATATGGTGCCAGAAGTAGCCTTTGTGTACTAGTGGGGTCTTTTGACATGGTATTTGCCTATTGTGGGGGTTTTGGGCCTGTTTTTTGGGGTATGCGGGTGTTCTGGCCGCTGTGTGTTTGTTGTTTCTTAGTGTGGGTATCATTGGTTTGGTGTTGGTGTTTGTTGACACCAGTGTTCTGACAATTCCTATCGTAGGATTCTATGTGACTTCTGTACAGGGCTCTCTTGCCAAAATTTTGCCGGGTTCAAAATTTGGGGCAGGACTTGGCTTGTTAAGTGCTGGTGGAGGTGCAGCACTCCTTGGTCAAGTTGAAAGGAAATCAAACTTTGTGTCTTTGTTGCTGATGATGGTGATGGGCTGGGGTGTTGTTATTGTTGCTCATAACCTGCAAATTGTATGTATGTTCTTTAGTGCTGTATAACTATGTATTAACAATAAAGAGTGAGTTGAGTGTATGCGCTAATTGCTGTCACTCACTATTCACTTGTGATTTATGATAATAACTAAAGGGAGAGCCCAGACACTTTGCTAGTCCAAAAATATTTCTATTAGTGGTCCTTACTACTGGAGAGGTAATTTCATTGCTTACCAGGTCAAGAATCGCTAAAAAAGAACTTACTACTGGACAACATCCATTACTGCTTACTAGTGAGGATGTTATAGTAGTGAGCACTTGGACCTACTGTGTTAGGGGTTTTTGTTGGTGCTGCTAAATTACCTCTCCAGTAGTAAGTAGGATCACTAAAAATGACCCTAACATTTTGTGGTTCTCTGTGTGGGGACCATCTAAAAGCAGGCAGAATTTTGATTCCCAGAAGAAATATCATTGAACAAAACGTCTGGGCTATCCCTTTAGTCCTTCTGATATTGCCTCACATGAAGCCCTCTTACAGAACTCCTAATGTCAAGCACAATAACGTCAAGTTATTGGCAATTCCAGTACAAACACCAATAGAAATTTTTAGCTCGTTTTTACAATTAAAACAKTTAAAATAGGCTTCCAATTGACAAAAATGTAAATAATTTCATTGTTTAATTTCTCACTCATCCCAAAATATTTCTATCAGCAGTGGTCCTTACTGCTGGGGATATAATATTTTATCACTGATATTATATCCCTAGTAGTAAGAACCGCTAATAGAAATATTTTGGAACTTGATATTTTTTATGTGGAGGGGATGGGAGAGGGGAAATAAATACATGAAAATGAAAAAGAAATTGACAGCTGGGGAATTGCCAATAACTTTGATGTTATTGCGCTTGACATTACTACTAGTAGGAGCTCTACCCTCTTACAATGGGTCATTCCCAGCTTGACATTAGGAGCTCTACCCTCTTACAATGGACCATTCCCAAAAACATAATCTAGATATGTTTTTGGGAATCACTTTCAGTGGTACTGAAGGCACAGCTGGCCTGCTCAAATTACATATTTCCCCCCATTTTTGGAATTTTGGAATCCGTATCACGCATAGCGCGCATATCATTTAGTGCGCATGCCCCCAGTCACACTAAAAAGCTAACTCAAGGATTCCAATAAAATAATATGAAAATTTCATAAAAGTTGGTTGTCGTGAGCCCACAACAACCAAAATTTATGTATTTCAATACATAAACTGAGCCGGGCGTGCCAGAATTTACACAGATATGTTTTCGGGGATGACCCAATAACTGGAATTTAGGGGCACGGAAATCGCCTGTAGGATTCTACGGACTTCGTACTGTGTATCTCTTATTGTATTCTGTTTTACATCTAAGCACACGGTTACGATATTCGGCCGTACATTTTGCGTCCATCCTGGCCACCAATATTGCGTCGCCTGCACAGATCGGCGCAATTTTCTGTACGATAACGAGCTCAAATTCTTTGAAACTTATGGGCGGGGACCAAGTTCGTACCGGTAGAAAGCGTTCTCGTCAACCCTTAAAATAATACTTTTGACGACGCAGACAGCATTGAAATCGTTCTCTGAAACAAGTGACAACAACTATATTTTGGACAAAAAAATGGCAATGATGGTAGAACCGATCGTATCGAAAACCCGAGTTTGCATAAAAAATCTTCCTCCAAAGATTACGGAGCAAGATTTAAAGGAATTCATCTTGAACGAGCAAGGACATCGAAAACGCCAGAAACAGGCGAGCAGCAGAAGTAATAGCTATGAAAGAGAAATGCAACTGCAAATCACGGACTGTAAGATCCTCAAGAACTCCCAAGGGAAATCCCGAAAGGTTGCCTTCATTGGATTCCGTCAACCGGAACAGGCCCTTCACGTTATTGGGAAATTTCATCGAACCTATTTGAACATGAGTCGCATTACAGTCGAGGCTGCCAAAGCAAAGAGAGATGAAAAGGGACTCAAAGATGATGAAGATGGAGACGAGAAACAAGAAGGGAAGGGTTTGAAGCCAAATAAGAACATGATTGAAAATTCGAAACAAGGCTCAAGTGCACTTTCGGTTCTTGCTGTGGAAGCCAATCAAAAGGGCTCTGACAAAAAAGTGGAAGAATTTTTGAGTCTCATGGGAGCTGGGAACTCAAATTCAAAGTTTTGGTCCAATGATACAACCAGAGGCGAAGAAATTGCGGGGATACTTCCCAAACCAAGCTGCGATGATAGCAACAGTGACGACACCAGTAGTACCAGTAGCAGTGCAGACGACGATAAATCACACAGGGAGGATGAAATTGCAAAATCGAGTCACGAAATTAAAACCGGAAGCACCTTATCTGATTTGGATTTTTTACGTTCGAAAAAAAGGCAAGTTGACGATTTAGAACAACCGCAAAACGATGACTATTCAGATTCAAACTCTTCCACGTCTAGTTCGAGTTCCTCCTCGAGTGATAATAGCGATCAAGACGGTGACTCGACAATAGATAGAGACCAAGAACACAGAAGTCATCGCCAGGGAACTATTCAGAAACTCTCGGACGACATTGATACGAGTGCTGACGACGACATGGATGACGAAGCGAAGCAGCTAGCTGAGGCGATCGGAGCCTCAAAGACTCGATTGTTTGTTCGAAATCTTGCATTTGAAACAACTGAAGAAGAATTAGAAGAATACTTTTCTCCGTTTGGAAAAGTAACGGAGTGTCATATACCAGTTGACGATAAAAAACGCAACAAAGGATTCGGCTTTATAACGTTTGAATCCGCGGTGGACGCAATTGAAGCTACGAACCAATTAGACAAGGTTGATTTTCAAGGACGTCTTTTGCATATACTGCACGCCCGTCCACCTCCCCAAGAATCTCTCAGTGGGAGTGAAAATCGTGAAAAATTATCTTGGAAACAGAGACAGGAACTTGCTCGGAAGGAAAAAGAAACAAAAGGATCTACCGGGGAGGCTTCTAAAGGCTGGTCCGCAAGTTTTGTACGTGGAGATGCAGTTGTAGATAATTTGGCGCAGCGATTGGGGCTCCGCAAGGGAGATCTTCTCGGAGTTAAGGACAACTTATCGTCAGGAGATGCCGCAGTTAGGTTAGCCTTAGGAGAAACACAAATTATTGAGGAGAACCGAAAGTACTTTCGTCAACATGGGGTGGACATGGAAGCTTTAGTTTCCGCCAACGAAAACCAATCGACTCAAAAAACAGCACAAAAACGAAGCAAAACGGCAATTCTCGTTAAAAATCTACCTTTTGATACCCGTGTCGAGGAGTTAGAGAAACTTTTTCATGTTGGTCAGGAACCAGTCAATATTCTATTGCCTCCGAGTAGAACTATCGCAATGATTGAGTACGGACATTCCACTGATGCCAAGCGAGCCTTTCGCAAACTAGCGTATCGCCGATTCAAGCATGTACCGATTTATTTGGAGTGGGCACCACTGCAAGCCAAACTGGACAACATAAACAACAGGGATTCGTCTTCAAAAGATGACATATCCAGCCAATGTGCTAAATCAGATGATAACGAACGACCGGCAACAGAAATGGATACAGCTACTTCCATAAGCAATTTCGGAAATAAAAGCGATGGCAACGACTCTGGCGATGATGATGGTGAAAACGATCATGTGTCTTCCACGCTATACATCAAAAATCTCAACTTTGAAACCACTGAAGAAAGCCTGCAGCAGATCTTTGAAAAAAAAGATGGTCGCAATGTTTTATCTGTTCGTATTCCACGCAAAGTCACTCCAACGAATAGTGGCCATGCAACGCAAGAAAACCGGTCCTTGTCTATGGGATACGGCTTTGTGGAACTGGCATCACACGAACTGGCCAAAAAAGCCATCAAAATGCTTCAGGGAAAACTTGTTGATGGACACTCTTTGCAGCTCGCCATTTCTTCTCAAAAACAAGGTTCTCGAACACCGTCGAATTCCGCTTCCACCGGCAAGAAACCTCCAACGAAAATCATGGTACGAAACGTTCCGTTTCAGGCAACACGAAGTGAGATTTTGAAGCTTTTCGGCACCTTCGGTCAGCTGAAGAAGGTCCGTTTGCCAAAAAAATTCGACGGAAACCATCGGGGCTTTGCATTTGTCGAATACCTTACCGGAAAGGAAGCCTCGGTAGCAATGAGCGCGCTCTCGCGGACTCACTTGTATGGAAGGCATTTGGTACTGGAATGGGCGAGTGTCGATGAAAAGAGTGATTCTGGCAAAAACATGGAACGACTTCGGCAGAAAGCCAGGCGCGATGCCGCTGGAGCTGCCGCTGCATCGGCCGAACAGAAACGAAAGAACAAAAAAATTCGTTTCGAATAAGAAATCCCTAATACTTATCTGAAGAACCTAAAACGCAAGAACTACCGCATTTTTCACATCGTGATGCTGAAAACTAACTATTTATGATCCCCATCATAAGTTTCCAAACAACATACTACTCACTAATCTAGCGAACTCTTTAGGTTCAATTCTTGTTGAACCAGATGAGGCACACGAGACGACTATACTTCGTAAACGATGCTGTGCACCAGGCATACCGATCTAGACTGTCTCATCATTTACTCACTGGTCTAGTTCACCGTTTAGGCTCTTTTCTCATCCTTCCCGATGAGGTACACAAGACGATGTTACTTCGTATGCCTCGCACAAATTTTTCCAGTCTTCCATGGTCAAATTTACAATCGCCTGGCGGGGAGGGGGTGGAGGATTTTTGTCACGAACGTATTTGACAACCGGACCGCCGTCAATTTTCAATCCACTCTCCTCGTCTAACACTTTGTTTTGACGGACATCAAGTGAGGCTTTCCCTTCTTTCACCAAAAAAGAGTAGTGATAGAGATTCTCTACCGTTTGTGTGAAGGAGTTTGGGTTGAACAATAGCTCGATGGCATTCACATCTCTGTGCCGTTTAATCTTCTTCTTGAGTCTCGTCATTTTTTTAATTTTCCCGGAAGAATCATCTTTTCCACCATACGTTTCAGTCAATGACCTACTTCTAGCACGATAAGTAGAATCGACCTTCTTTACAAGGGCTCTCTCCACGTTTTGTATGTTCTCCTTGACAGCGCTCAGTTGGTTTTTACCGCGTGCTGTGTGGCCCTTGATGTCTTCAGGTCGTTCTTCTTCTGCATCACTTTCTGGTTGCGTGCTACGAACTCGCTTGGCTCTTTGCTTAACTTTCACTTCTTTTCCATCAACAAGTGGTCCATTCAAAAAGCTGACTTGAGAAGGAATCGCGTTGAAACAAACTCCTACTTGGTCACCCAATCCTCTCCAGTCGAAATACGAGTAACCTCCTCTAGTGATCCCACATTTTTTCACTAACATACTAACAACCCTATCCGCGTCATAGCGAGGGATCTACAAACAACACGCGGTGTGGGGTAAGTACAGGGTATAAAGGCGTTTCACACTTCGCTGCAATGAACTAAACAAAGCTCACCTGAATCAGCTGATCAATCTTATTGCCGAACTTCTTGGTAATTTCTTCGACATTTTCAGAGTCAAGAACACACTCTCGAACGTATTTGACTTGTTTGAAAATTTCATTGTTCTTATCACGTGCTTGATCAACATCAAGATCGTCGATTTCTTTGCGAAGAAGTCGCTGGCGCTTTCGAATTTCTCGACGTTGGTCCTCCGTCAAACCCTGGCAAACTTTTATGCTCCGTTCGTCTTCTCCGTTTCTAGAATGATGGTCAACGTCGTAATCAGTCATTATTTCTTATTTCTGTGTTGTATTGTGATGATGTTTTGTTTTGGTCTTCTTTTGCTTTTGTTTTTGAACTACCCCACTGTATTTGGATTGCCAGATTTTAGTTCTAAATGAACACCTTTCCAGCTTTTCGCAAAATTGCATTATCGTACTGGTTCGTAATGTACGGTACGTACTCCTACGCCATTACTGTAGTACGGACAGTGGGATCTGCTGTACTACGATACTACGTACGATACTGTACATAGACACTGCTTAAGACGTCGGGACTGTTCGAAACATCTGAAGAAGTAGTTGTACGTACAGTTCGTACCGTACTGTACAGTATTCGTGTCCATGGGATTTCCTCCACTACTGTCAAGTCTCGAAATAGACGACGTACATAACATACGTTACAAACTCGCACCGTACGTACTCGTACTGGAACGAGTACGAGTACTCGTAGTATCCTCGGAGTCGAAATGGGTCCATTACGAGTATTACGAAGACGAGATGGGCACGCGCCGTAGGATCGTACGTACGGTTACAACTGCTGCAACTGACGACATGAGGGTTTCTTTTCTTAATTTCGGCGCGAGAACTTAATTTTAACTCGAGTCTTCACTGGAAAGAATACGCGCCAAAAAATCTCTGTTCTGTTGCAGAACGTACGGTACAGTGGGAATCGTACTGCTCCAAGTATGCTGTGATGGTACTACTAGTAGTACACTACTTCCTACAGTCCAGGAGAGCCCCTGATCGTGCGTTTTTTAATACTCACGGGATTGGCTGTTGAAAGAGACCACACGCCAGGCGCTCCGGGAAACTCCAACCAGAGGAACACTGTTTTGTTTTTGGGGCATAGAAAATTGTGTCTTTGGGGGAAGACCAACGTCACTATTAATTAACTTTTATATTGCCGATAATTAACTTTATTAATCTCGTTAATTAACTTTATTAATCGCGTTAATTAACTTTATTACTCAAATTAATTAATTTTTTATCTAGCAATATTATCTTTGACGGGATTGGCTATAGTGACAGAATAGGCACGCGCAGACCGGTCCTCGGTCCCACCAAAGCTCACTCAATCAATCATGGGCCAGTCCTCGTAAGCAATGCTCCCCTTTTAACTTTCTTTTTTGCTAGTCCTCGTGATAATACCATGTAATCCAGCTGTGCTGCTTAATCCTCACTCTTACAACAAGCAGTGCTGTGTTGACAATGGCAAGGATGCTTGGATCGTCCCATAGCAAGATAAAGAAAGATCAGGATCCAGAGGTATCATACAATAATCTATCCGCTGTAGAGCAACTTGTAGTGTATTACTATTGGACTTATCTGAACACAGGAGGACAACAGGGCTGGGACATTGAAAAATCTGGTTCAAGGGAACAGTGGAGGCATTATCCAGTCATACATGAGAATTGGAAAACAGGCAGTGGATTCTACAACCGAGCAAAAGTAAGTAGCGATCATTTGCTGGTGCTGGCGGTGGTGCGGTCGTACACCAGCTATTGGGTTGGTGCTGCTGTTGCTGCCGATGCTGCCGTTGCTGCCGATGCTGTTGCTAACCCTGCAAATACCCGTAGAAACTGGCTTTTCTTGCAGAGAAGCTTGCTGATATTCCTCGTTTCTACATAACAGAGCCAACTGTTGAAGGTGTCCCCCAAACTCCATCATCTGCTTTATTAGCTGCTAGAGGTGGTGCGGCTGCGTTTTCCTCTCCACCAGCAACGACAAGGAGGTCCTCTACTACTAGTACCAAGCAGGTCCTCTTTTCACCAGAGCTCCTCTGCTCACCATCACCTGCCAAGAGACAAAGACAAGAGGACATGCCTATCAGTGCACCACGCTCCTTGTCCTCCACTTCAAGAAAGAAGGCACCGCCATCAGCAGCAGTAACCACACCGGCCACGAAGATGTTGATGGAGGAGCTTACGGAGGCTGCAAACAAGCTGAGTCTTGAGGACTGCAGTCGTGTGAGAGTCGTAGGCAGTGCTTATCCTACTACCATTGGTACTTGGGACAACCAAGACACTGGAGACAGTGACAACTCATCTGATGAAGACTACGAGGACAGTGTCTACATGATGATTAGAAACATCATGCACAATGCAATTCATGCGGACTTAATTGTTCCTGAATGGCTTGATCCTCACACTCTTCTTCTCACTATCCTGTGGCCTCGATGGTTCAAGAAAGTTTCCAGGCATGTTGCTATCCAGAGGGGACAGAAGCATCAGTTTGGTAAGGACCACAGTGTCTTCAAGACCATGAGAAGATACCTCCAGAAGCTCTACAAGAAGGATGAAAGTGCTGGTGGTGAGAACAAGAAGACCATTGAAGATTCTTTTACCATTGAGTTTGATACACCAATGGTTGTCGATGAGGAATCTGTTGATGTAGAGGTTGTTGATGTTGTTGTTAGTGGGGATAATCTAGATATTGGAGAGGAGCTCCCTCCCGGTGGATATCATCAAAGTGCTTCAGATAATTGCACAAGCAGAGATGCCCAGCAACAAGAAGCAGAGGACCAGTCGGATCCGTGTTGGTGGTAGAAAGGCTGGAGAGCGCCCAATCGCCCGTTTTTTAATACCAACGCGCGAGTAATTAAGACCTCAAAAACGCTTACTGGACAGACCGTTAACTTTAACGTAAACTCAAGAATCTTTTGTTTTGGGGGTTATAATTTCCAGACTTTTGGGGGAAGGCACAAGTTAAATTAATTAACTTCACAAATCGGGTTAATTAACTTAATTACTCGAGTTAATTAACTTAATTACTCGAGTTATTAACTTTTTATATCTGGGTTATTAAACTTAATTACTCGAGTAATTAACTCGAGTAGTTAATTTTGTTAATTAATTACTCATTTCAATGACATTCAAAAGAGCAAGACATTTTATATATAACCCTGATATCAAGGGGTTATAATGAAACGCACCGTGGTCTTCAAGTTTACTCGTACTATCGTTGCGCGTGCCGGCCGTGTTGATTCCTTGTTCCACGCTATACACTGTGTTATTTGCTGTTTGGTACATTTTCTATGTACTAAACTCCCCTCACACAAACACCGTGTTATTTGCTCACTAATTTGCTCACTAAAATATTCCCCCCACAAAACTGTAGCAACAGTAACTGTTACTGCTAGCTGAAGAACAACAGCAAGAAGCACCACCACAAGCAAGAACCAGGGCCCGCCGCAATGGCAAGGACGCTTGGATCAAATATTAAGATAAAGAAAGGTCAAAATCCCGAGGTTTCATTCTCAAATCTATCTGTCATAGAGCAACTTGTAGTGTACTACTATTGGTCTTACTGCCAAACAGACGGACAGCAAGGCTGGGATATTTCAAAATCCGGTTGCACAGAACATTGGAGGCACTACCAAGTCATTCATGAGCATTGGAAGACTAGAAGTGGATTTTATAATCAAGCTAAAGTAAGAATCGTGTTGTAGTAAGAATCGGGTTGTACATTCATTGCTGGTTTCTTCTGTGTTGTCCTGCTCTCAATAACTTGTCTTCTTGCCTCCACCAAAAAGAAATTAGCGTTCCTAGCAGAGGAACTTGCGAACATCCCATCATTTGAGATATCAGAGCCATCTGTTGAAGGTATTCCGAAAACGCCATCAACTGCAGCAATTGGTGCTGAATTATCCTCCTCCCCCAGAACAAAGAGAGTCCTATTTTCTCCTGAGTTGGACACAGAAATTCTTCCCACCGCGCCACCACCAGTATCAGTATCAACACCAAAAGAAAGAACAAGCGACAGCATCAGTATGCCCATCGCTTCTACACCAAGATCTACTGCTTCGTTGAAGAAGAAAGCGCCGTCCGCAGCAAGGGCTTCTGCTACTACTACACCCTCCTTGGTGGTTGCAAACAGCAGCAGCAGGACAATGATGACTATGACCGAGCTAAATGAGGCTGCAAAAAGACTCAGTCTTGAGGACTGCAGCCACGTTGAAGTCACTGGCAGTGCCTATCCAACCATCATTGGAACGTGGGACAACCAAAACACTGGTGACAGTGATTCTTCTGATGAAGACTACGAGGACAATGTATACACCATGATCAGAATTATCATGCATAATGCAATTTATAGTGAGCTAATTGATCCAGAATGGATCGACTGCCACACTCTTCTTGTTACCATCCGTTGGCCCAAATGGTTTAAGAAGGTCTCTAGGCATGTTGCCATCCAAAAGGGACAGACGCACCAGTTTGACAAGGGTCACAATGTCTTCAAAACAATGAGACGATACCTCCGGAATCTGTACAAGAGGGATGAGTCGACTGGTGATCCTTATCCAGAGAAGATAATTGAAGACAGCTTTACCATCCAGTTTGCAACACCAATGGTCACCGATGAGGACTCGGTGGATGTGGAAGTCGTGGACGTGACTGTCAGCAAAGACGATCTTGATATTGGAGAAGCACTACCTCCTGGAGGAATAATCAAAGTGCTTCAGATTATTGCAGAGGCTCAGATGCCTGAGAAGAAGAAGATCAGTCAATGTCGCATCCGTGTTGGTGACAGGAAGGCTGCACTAGGTAAGGAACCAAGTGGTAAACGAATCAATGAGCAGGCTTCGTCCTCTGATGGTGAGGAACAGCAGCCGAGGAAGAAGCAGGAGGAAGAACGCCAGCAAAAAATTAAGGAGATGATAGACCAGATCCAAGAGGAAAGTCGCCGCCTAAAGAAGCAGGAGGAGCAGTCGTCTGCTGCGGCTGCCGCTGCTGCAACTACTACGGCTCCGAATGCTACAGATCCTCCTCATTCTTCTTCTGCTGCTGATACTAGTAGTAGTACTACTATGGATGAAAGAGAAGGAAGTAGAAAAAGAACCCGAATTCACCAGCACTAACTTGCCAACACCCCCCCCCCCCTCCTTTATCCTCCTCGTCATTGCCGTCTTACCACCAACGCTACTACTTCAACTCTTCCTGCAGGTAAAAAGATCTCCAGCAACGTGATGGATGAAGGTGATGATGAGTTGTGACTGGGACTAGCCGGAGGTCTACGATCAGTATCAAGCTTTCATTCTGTGGATGACTCTCTTTCTTCAAACGACGAGTTGGATCCTATCTGTACGATGATGCAAGATATAAAAGAACTGAATTCAGAGCTATCTAAGTTTTCAAAAGATCGATAGTAGTTCTTGTTGTGTTGGGGATTAATGAACAATAATTTAGTGCGGCAGCTGTCTGTAAAGTTTCCCCATCAGCTGGTGCTTTGTTCATATTAAAAATTAGTATACGTAACAATTATTCCGAAGCTGAATAGTAAACTTTGTATTCAATGAATTTCTTGTTAGTAGATTGTTTCGACAATCGTTGTTGCCATTACTAGTAGCAGTGCTGAAGCAGTACTCTTAGTCTTCGTTGGCACTACTATTAGTAGAGCGTTGCTCTCCTCCTTCTTACTACGTATACCGAACATCATATTCGACAGCATACATTCCTTCTCCAAGTTCTAGCTTTAACTGTGTCACCACTGCCACAGCTCCAAAGCACATTCCATGCTTTCCTATCATCTTGTCCCTATCTCTACCTTCGGTGTGATGGAAAGAAGCATTCAGTACATTAAAGATCTTTAGTCGGCCATTCACATTTTCATGCCGGCCCCGGATTATTAATTTTTGTTTCCTTTCATTCTTGTCTATCCCCTGCCCAGGAGTCTTTGCCTTCTGCGTTCCTCTCAAGCCACTATCAGCTTCAACGCACTCCCATTCCTCCAGTTGATTTGCAAGATCACTTTCAAAGATTCCTTTTTCGGAAGTTCCAGCCGGAAAAGGACCATTTATCCAAACAATGTGACCTGTTTCAATGCAGATTGCTACTTCATATCTAATAGCAGGGCCATTGAATTTCTCCGAATACATGTCCGTTGCGAAAGGATGTGGTTCATAGCACGGACAGTCCATCCAATCTACTGATACCATGCAGTCTGCTTTAGGCGAGTACTCGTCAGTTGTCGATTGAGGTTGACCAAGGAATCTGTTCTCCCATACAATCACATCTTCCTGGAGCTCAAAGATCTTTTTTACGAAATACCATGACCATTTCCTAAATGTATCACTATGGGGCCAGCCAACGATTGAGCAGTGGACTTCTTCGGATGTAGCATAGACCTTAAGGAATAACAATGCCCATAGTAGATGTTTTGGTTCTGCTGATGTCGATAAGGACTTTGCTTGAACAATACGGTTCCATAAATTGGCAATGACTATGCTGGACGCACCGAATAAGCTAGCAATCCGGCAACTTCCTTTCTCTGGGTTCCAGACGCGATCCCGAGGCCATTGGATTATTTCTTTTACTAGTTCTTCAATGATTGTGTTATTCATGCTGTTGCTGCTCTGTTTGCTGGAAAGAAAAGCACGCTAAATTAGCACGCTAACGCTAAATTAGCACGCTAAATTAGCACGCACGCTGTATATCAGCGTGCTGGAGGGAATTTTTTTAGGTAAAGACACTAGGACACAGTATGATTTTGAACGCGGAATCAAAACCCTTCTATTTTGAGCAAAATGGCAAGGCTACCCCCTTGATTTGCTGTTTTCTACAGCGATTTCTACACAGCTTTTGTACTACAGACGTCCAAATAGATCCATTTTGCTCCTTGCTTGAGCAGCAGCTATATCAGCGTGCTGGAGGGAATTTTAGGTAAAGACACTGCAACGGATACGTACGTACTGTATTAGAAGGATACGTACGTACTATATTAGAAGGATACGTACGTATACGATACGAAGCTCCGAAGAAATGAATGAAGGATCATACCATTCMTACGTACCTATCGTAAGGTATGCTTCCTATGTATGTATCATAGGATGCATCATAAGAGGACCGTAAGAGGTCTAAGATACTATTCGAGAATACCTCACGAAGAATAGAGATGTCACGAGTCCGGAATAGAGAACCTCAGTGTAGATTCCCTACCAGGTCTACATGAGGTTCTAATCAGAACTTCGGAATTCTCGTGAACGCGCTTGGTAATCTTCGAATAATTCTAATMTTATAATTCAATTTTCATACACACTTAACACCTACTAAGAGAGTACACGTAATCTCGTGCAGACACTAGGACACAGTATGATTTGAACGCGGAATCAAAACCCTTCTATTTTGAGCAAAATGGCAAGGCAAGTACCTTGATCCACGATTTTCTACAGGATTTTCTACACAGCTTTGTACTAGGATCCATCCAAATAGATCCATTTTGCTCCTTGCTTGAGCAGCAGCTGAGCAGCTGCACAATGCGTTCATTTGTGGGGCTCCTACTAGTACTAGTACGTAGTGTATGGTACAAGAGTAGTACATGAAGAAGCTACTAGTACTTCAAATAGTTAATTAACTTAATTACTCGGGTTAATTAACTTAATTACTCGAGTTAATTAACTTAATTACTCGAGTTAATTAACTTAATTACTCG
>CAACVS010000032.1:0-81635 GCA_900660405.1 Pseudo-nitzschia multistriata | reverse complement strand
GTTAATTACTCGTGACATTTCAATTAATTAACTTTTTTTTTAAATGTTCCCCCAATTATATATTATACAATAGTACCCCCAAAAAAGGAGAACCCATTCCCTTATATAGTTAACCGTTTCATAGTTTTACCGTTATAAAGTTTTGTGAACGTCGCGTGGTATTAAAAAACGCGCGATTGGGCACTCTCCAGCTCAAGGTAAGGAACCAAGTGGTAGAAGAATTGATGAGCAAAAGCAGCAAGAGGAGGAGGAGGAGCAGCAGCAACAAAAGCAACAAGAACTGCAGTGTCGGCTTGTGGATCAGATCCAAGAGGAGAATCGACGCAACAGACTAGCTCAGCAGCAGCAACTTGAATTTGCTGCACAACCTCCCTTACCTCCAGGCTTGCTAGTAGCTTTCGATGCTGATGATGGTAGTATGGATGAAAGAGAAGGAAGCAGAAAAAGAACTAGAACAACAAGAACTCACAACATTGTTCCTGACCCCTCACTCTAATAGGCAAAGCTATCACTTGTGCTGCTCCTACTGACAATACTATGCAGTCTTCTTGACTAGTAGACCCATCAGAACTACCATCTCCTTCTATGTCCTCTTTTCACCCTGTTGATGACTCAATCGTATCCAATGAAGAATTGAATCTAATCCTTACAATGCTGCAAGATATTGATGAGTTGAAATCAATGAGTACTTTTTCCTACTAGATATCAGCAGACGCCGTACATTCCAGACGCGCTACAGTACATTCTAAAACTGTAGGCCCAGGATGGCTGGAAGACCCGGCTTGCTGGTCCTTGGGGTATTGCTCAAGTCTATTGCAACTACTTGTGGTGGATATTATTCTTACTAAGGATAAACTGTATATGAATGATGTGTTAAGTATGTTATCCTACAGACAGCACTCCACAGCACCACTAGCATCCAAAAACGATAATTTTGGTCTTGTTTCTTAAAAGAGAGGAGGAAGAAGGATACCTTGCCTGCGAACATTCCAAATGTTATGTGGCAAAATTTGAATGTTAAGTGGCTTTAAATTCAAGCAAAACCACAGTACTCATTTCTGGGAAGGCCTACTGTACAGTGCTAACATTCAGAATGTTAAGTTAACATCTGGAATGCCCCGTGAAAAGTAATTTCAATTGATCCGCAATGCGTAGTAGTAGTAAAAAGAAGTAGTAGTATGAATCTCAACACTGATGTTCCTACAATTGAGCAAACTACTACTACGAATATGAGGTGCAGACCCTAATTTCTGGATCAAATCTGGAATTGTTTATGAGTACACTAGTCAGAAAAAAATACCAGCACAAGGTTTGTCTCACCCTCCAGACAGAGTTATTGGGGACGCTTTCCTCCCACACATACTATTGGAATAACTTTTATTATAATACAAACAAGGGGATATTGAAGTCTCAGATTGATCAGCTGTGCATGGGAGGTGTTTTTTAGAGTCCTTGTTGTTACTATCAGCAGAAGAATGTCTCTGTATCAGCAGCTCATGCCAGTAGTACAAATCACTAGTAGTACAGCACGGTAGGAAATTTAATTTTGAGACAGGTTAAAAATTGCAAACCCACATGAGGGGTATTGTTCCCTCTGTAGAGCTATGGTGTAGAATTTGTACCAACTACATTGTTAATTTATTAGCCACATTTATACAATAGCTCATCTGTATTTTCTACTACTACTGCTGCTACTACTACTACAGCTTGTGAGGAAAACAAGATACTCCTACTAATATTACTACTGGTACTACTGCTACTGCTACTACTGTAATACTCATAGTAATAGTAGTACTAAATAAGAATGCAAACCACCAGTATTGGTGGTTACAGACCTCCACATGTATTCAGAGATTTCTAGTGCTAGAATCACTACTATACTACTGCTACAATTACTATACTAATGATGATGGAGGTGGTTCAAACAAAAGAAGTACTAGTTTTGTAGTACTACAACTGTGCTCATCATTGTGTGCAACCAGTGCAACCAGCAATAGACTGACTGATAGTATGACAATAAGCACAGCAGTCCAATCTTTCTCATACTACTATGAGGACATATGATGATGTTGGTGGTGATAGTAGCCTCTTGCTACTACTTGTAGTAATATACAAGCAATAGTTGTACTACTAGGAGGTTCAGGGTGGTGAGTGGGTTCAGGATCAAAAGGCTCCAACACTCCTTCATGTAGTTTATGTGAATCCCATTAAGGATGGACATGAAGTGCTTCTTCTTGAAAGTCTGTATTACTCATTTTATATAGTGAACCCTGTGGTCTCCTGGGGTTACCAACTGGTACTTCTGGTTGTTTGCCTTGTTAATCTATTTGACAAGCAGTTTTGAGGAGGAGGGCCTTCCTTGTCTCAGGTCAGATACCCTTGAGTCTTATCGTTACACAAAATCCAAAACTTCAGTTGTAGTATTTGGCCCTTTATTTCTGCATGTAATGACTGCTACTTTGAAAAAAATGCATAGAATCCGCCTGCTCAGTAGTGTTGAATTGTTTTTTACACATGTGTTCTTTCTCAGTGCTCAATTATTTATCATGGAAGATTAACATGTGCTGCTCTGGTCCAAGTCAAAAACGTTAATCCTACAAGTAATACACAGTAAAAAGATGGTCCAAAATCCATACACCGTGGAAATTCAATGTAGTGACTGTTTTGTTCTTGAACTGGCAATTTGAGCTGTGTCTTGGCCCCCAACCACCAACACTGAAAAGAGATACTAAGCACATTGTTTGAAACAGAATAAAGAGACAAATAAAGTTCTACAGGGGAGTCAGGGGGCAGGGCAGATGTAGAGTAGTAGTAATAATGATTTTAAAAAATCTTAAATCTATGATTACTATGCGTTGCGGATCAATTGAAACTACGTTTCACAGGGCATTCCCAATGTTAATATGACATTCCAAATGTTAGCAGCGCAGGCAAATGTAGAAATGAGTATTGTGGTTTTTGTTTCAATTTCATGTCCTCAATGCTCTGCTTAACAGTCTGAAAGTTAGCAGGGGAGGCGTCCTCTTCTTCCTCTTTTTTAGATCCCTTCTTCCTTTTTAGGCACGTGCAAGACTGAATGAAGAATGTGGATAATACTAGGATCTACGTAGGCCTACATGAAAAATTAACATTCCATATATTAAATAAACATTTGGAACTTTATTATTTGGAATGTTAAATTAAGATTGGGAACGCCCTGTGAAACGTAGTTTCAATTGATCCCCAATGTACTATAGTATATAGTAACTGTGGTGGAGTCACATCGAGCTGTGTGTGTGCATGTACTGGTACCCAAAATGTGCCAGAAAATAGAAAATGTACTGTACGTAGGTTTGTGTTATTTGTGTGGTGGGAATAGTTTTTCTCTGTTTATTTGAGAGCTTTTTAGAGCTATAAAAAACCTCTCAAACACACAGTGCAAAACTATTCCTACACAAATAATGCAGACCTCAGCAGAGTAAATTTTCTGGTACATTGTGGGCACACCACCAGTAACATCACTAAGATTAAGAGCTTTACTAGTATTAGCTTGAGACCGAAGTGAGGTTACTGCTGCAAGCAGTCAGTACTATCTTCAACAACAAGCTCTTGAACTAGGAGAGAGACTAGCTATGTTGGCCAAACCAGAATTTCTGTGGAGAATGCTTGCCCCAAGGGGCAGCACCTTCCTCCAACTTTGCTGGTTTGTGAAAAGAATTGAGTCAATGTGGTTTGAAGTGTCTGGGAAGATGTAGCAAGAGGGGCCAGAGAAGTATCACACATGGCAGTCTGTTTGTGACATTTCTTTTTGGACTATGCATCAAAGACTAGTAGTGAATCTTGTGTGATGATCTCCAGTGGTTGTTTACCATGAGGCAAGKGTAAAAAAGACCAACTGATACAGTTTGTAATGGAGACTGATGTGAGAGATGCCGTGCAGGTGTTTGTATTAATTGTTTTCTCACATACTTGGAGAGGTAGTAGAGTAGTAACAGTAGGACATAAGTGTCTTTATATGGAACATCATGATTGCTCTTTCAGAAAGACTCCTTGTTGGAATAAAAGCGTCGCCTCTTGGAGCAGCTAGGAGCATTATTCTATCAGAAGTTCTGGTCCTCACCCGCATGATAGTGCCTCTTCTACTTCACAAGGCTAAACATAATATTAAGGTTTTTTGACTCAGTAACAAACCCCAAGAGAGAGGCTATTGAGGAAGCCAACCCTGAAGAGCTGCCTCTAGTGATTATGGTAGCAGGAAGTATTTAAGACATACTAGTGATGTGCACCTTCCAAGTGCGCCTGGACAGTGGAAATACTTCTTGTCTGGTGCATGGGAAGAGGTGCCTACCAGCAGGATCTACCCCCCCTTTGAGAGATGATAATTCAGAGCAGCAACAACTGCTTAAGAGAGTTTTGACACCTCAACATATGTATATCAAGAAAATGCCCCTGTGCAAGTTTGGTAATGATAAGTGCATGAGGGGATAAATGCTCAACTCCTCTTTGGAGGACCTTAGAACTATGGTATGATTCTTGGGAGAGATTTCCTTACAATGGCAGAGATCAACTTGTTTTTCACCAAGCAAACAATTCAGTGGTTGGGTAGATCAATAGAAATGAGACCACTACACTCCTACTTCAATGAATCCCAGAATGTAGCCACCACTATGTTGCTGGTAGAAGAAGACAAACTACTAGACAGTAAATTCCTATATTTTTGTCATCCCTCTAAAAGAGAGAGTTTTCTGGCAGGACCAAAGTCCCATAGCAAACTTGACACAAATTCTTGATACAAAATGCCAATAAGTGACACCAGAGCAGGTAGCTGGGCAACACGGCCACTAGTCTTCAGAAACATACTAAGAACACACCACCAAGAATTTGACAGCAAACCAGTCCAATACCCCACAACTAGAACACAGTCTATGGTGGTAAACCCAACATCTACACTGATCACACAAATTTGACATTTAGAAAACTCTCTCAAGTTAGAGTCTTCCACTGCTGCCTGGAAATTGAAGATATTGAAATCATATTCAGATCCATTCCTGGCAAAGAGAATGTTCTGGTCAACTAATATTCTGATAGAGTGTTGGAGATTAAAAAAAGAAAATGTATGAACAAAAGAAGGGCTCACTGGTGAACTTCGCAGAGTTGACAGCCCTAGTTGACAATGGGGATGTCTTCTTCCTTGGTCAGGAATTGCACAAGTATCTTCTCAACTTTTCTCCAGTAACTAAAATGGATATTCCACTGACAGTTGAAATAGTTCATGCACATCAGTTGCATGATCAACACTGCCAATTGCCAGATCAAATGGACAAAATTAGATACCCCAAGAAGATACCACCAGTTGGAGCCTTTGAAACAGTAACTCAACTATAGAATCACCAAGCAATAGACAGCAGTAAATTTCTCACCTATCTATCAAGTGGTCTGATAGATCAAGCACTCTCCTGATGGCAGTAGTATTTGACTCTAGGCCACTACCTGGTTGCGCCTCCACAACCACCACCCCTTGGATGGAAGGGCCGCCCCTTGATACAGCTAGGAGCATTCTTTTCCCCAGATGTTATGGTGCTGGCTGGATATTGCCTCTTCTAGTAGTTCACAAGGTCAAATAATATCCATATTGTTTTTTTTATTCTAGGCCACTGTGGAGCAATGTGGCTTTCCAAAATGATCAAGTCCAGATTTTACCATCCAAGGCTGGGCTGGTGAGCCAAAGAATACAAATGTTCTGAGGAGCACTGCTGCAACTTCAAGTAACTTGGCCAGGACTACAGTTTACTTCCACCTAGAGATGCCCCATTTATGCCTTGGAATGCAACATAAATCAACCAAATTGCACTGTGGAAGTTGTTGCTGCGTAATACCAAACTCACTGTCAATGCACTCACTTCCATAGATCCCATGACCAATCTTCTAGAAGTCATGTTGATTAACAACAAGTCACTGGTTTGTTAGATGCCCCAGACCACACAAGTGTAGACACAATAATGGTGGAAAATTCCTGGGTTGGGAATCCAAACACTGATTGGAGCTGTATGGAGCAAGAAGTGTATCCACAACAGTGAAAAATACTCAAGATAACAAAATTTGCAAACAAGTCCACCAGACCATCACCAACATGATCAGAGCCTCACTAGTAAATGTAAGGCCAACACCAGAAAAGAGGCTAAATTTGATGAGAACTAGCTTATTGACAAATTGACTAACAACTGCAATTCATGCTACTACAAGACATATAAAAATCCTCATCAGCACTCACTAGTAAGCAAGTGACCATATTGCAATGGACATGCATCTCCTTCCAATGGTTGACACACAATTCTCCCCCCATTTACTAGTACGGACATAGTATCAATACTGCATCAGCAACAGTAGTATATCAACAACAGCAACAGTGGTATATCAATGACAGCAACATCAACAGCAACCACAACAGCAACTGCAACTGCAACTGCAACTGCAACTGCAACAGCAACAGCAACAGCAACAGCAACAGCAACAGCAACAGCAACAGCAACAGCAACAGCAACAGCAACAGCAACAGCAACAGCAACGGCAACGGCAACGGCAACGGCAATGGCAACGGCAACGGCAACAGCAACGGCAACTGCAACGGCAACGGCAACGGCAACCGCAATGGCAACAGCAATGGCAACTGCAATAGCAACTGCAACTGCAATAGCAACTGCAACAGCAACGGAAACAGTAACGACAACAGTAACGACAACAGCAACAACAACTGGTGCAATAGCAACTGTAATAGCAACTGAAATAGCAAAGGCCAGGGAGGAGGATTTTCCCCTTTGGAAGGGTTTGTGACCACGGTGGTTTGGATGTCAGAAGGCCCTGGTCAGGTATGTGTTATGTAGGAATCAGTAGAAAATCTAGGTGATAATTTTCAGAACAGAAGTGTTATTTTGTGCATTTGGCAAAAATAGTGTTGAAAATGATGACTCTGGAGTAGTATTTGTCTCACTACAAACAGTGTGGTTGGACTAAGAGCAGCAGGGTAGGTCCTGATCTGTTGTTTAGTCAAGTCAGTATCCATATTCTTCTGTTACTGTTTTAAAACAATTTTTAATAGTATGAATCAATCTATTATCTAGTGGTGGTTTTCAGAGAGCGTCACACAAGATGGGCTGGTCTTTGACGCGTACTCCAAAAAGAAATGACACAAACCCTCAGCATCACCAAAGATTTCTTTGGTCTCTGCCCCTACCAAACATACCATGCAAACTACTATTGAACAAATGTTTCAACTTATTCCCCAGCCCAAACAAAACCTTGGTCGCACCTCCATCAAAACTCCTAGGAGGGAGGTGCCGCCCCTCAGAGCGACTAGAAGCATGCTTTTGACCAAAAAGCTATGGTTCTGGACATATAGTGCCTCTTCTAGTTCACGAGGCTAAATATAATATTAAGATTTTTTTATCTAGTGGTGGTTTGAAGATCTCTTCTTTTCATGTACTAGTAGTTGGAGCTGGTTGCTTGATTTCTTTGCTCCCTGGCAAGGACATTGTTGTCTTCTTTGACGAGTAAGTTGTCGTCATATCCATTTCATGGACAATAAACTTCTTGGTCTTCATCTGACAAGGAGTAGTCATCTTAGGTGAATGAGGCATCATCAGGCTGAGTCTCCCATCCATAGTACAGTGAGTCAAAGCAGTATATTTATTCTTCCTCCTCATTACAGTCTTCTTATATACCCTTGAACCACTCAAAAATCTGGCTCTTCTTCATTTGCTGAGGGAGGAGAGGCTTTGCAAATAATGCTAACTCAATTGGTTTTGCAAGGTCTCTCTTCAAAAGACTTAAAACATCCACACAAGTCTCATTCAGCTCCTTGTTGTTAAAGAGTGTTGGTTTGTTATTCCATTCCAAGTCTTCCACTCATTTCTCCTTGATTGACAGATATCTCTGGAGGGGGCCTCTGGAGCCCCAGGTGGGCCACAGATCTATCCATACTAACTATTTGAATCTTCCAATTGATTCCTACATTGATGTCTTGTTGCTTAATCAGCTCAAATGCATTGTGATCCTTTGAAGCTGAATGCCATGTCATTTTGATATTGACCTTTACAATTGCCAGCTTCCTTGTGGATAGCCAGTGCCTCTGTTCACAAGCTTTTGGGCCTTAGTAAACAAGCAGCTTTCTATGGTACCTTGGCTTCTTAATCTTGGCATAGTTTTTAATGCAATGCTGGGCAGTCACTCCTCTTGTGGAAAAGAAAGATGCGTCAGGGACTGTCTGGAGGCTTCACAGAGTCTGGGTAGCTATCAGCATATCAATAGACATCCTTACAGTAGAGCTCTTCCACAAGGAAGTCTGGTGTTTTAACCAAGCATTACATATCAATTGAAATTATATTTCACAGGGCATTCTGAAAGTTAGAATTCAAGTTCCTGATCTTAGAATCAAGGTTCCCAATGTTAACTTAACATTCCCAACATCAGAAATATTGTTTGGAATGTTAACAGTACTATATCATTGTACTACTAGGTCTGTGTAGATTCTGATATATTCCCCATTCTTCATTTGGAAGTGCGCCAGCATTCAAAAACAAGAGTATAGGTCTTGTTTCCTAAAAAAGAGGAGGAAGAAGGTCACATTGCCTGCTAACATTTGGAATGTTAAGTGGAACGCAGAGTTAACACCATTCATCTGTATTACTCGTCATTTATAGGATGGTCTACTACTAGTACAGTACTAACATTCAGAATGTTAAGTTACCATTAGGAATGCCATATGAAATATAATTTCAATTGATGCACAACCTGTAGTAGCCCCTGTTTAAGCTTCTTTTTGCAGTATCCTCCATTGTTAGACAATGAGGTTTTCCTCTTCAAAGGAGGTACCAATATTGTTCACAATCAATTTCTTGAGGAGGAAATTGTGATTGACACACTTTGTTCTCAGTACCAGGGGCAAATCCACCACTCATCTTCCTGATTGACCAGAGATGAACAAATAAATCAAGGGGGTATCTTGCCAAATTTTGAGTTGGCACATTTAGCTATCTACTAATTTAGTGAGCTAAAAATGATAGTACTACTACTGCTACTACTACTAGTAGCAGTAGTACTGTCATTACTACTACTACTAGTAGTAGTACTAGTTGCTGAGCAAACTGCTTGCCAGTCAGTCCATCTGTTGTGGGACTGCTGGAATATTTTTAATCTAAGTAGTTATTACATAGCAGAAAGATAKACCAAGAAAATCCAAGCACACTGTTTTTCTAACCATATCTGTTTTAATCTTGAACAGACTGTTTGAGCTCCAGCAGGTGTATCTTCTTAGTCCCTCCTACTACTAGTACTAGTACTAGTACTACTAAGAATGTGACGTGGTCCCTCAGTACTACTACTAGTAGTAGTAACAGAGATAAGCATCCCCTTTTGCCCCTAATAAAGAGAGGATTCCAGTCGTATGGGAATATGATGTTACTAACATTTATAATAGTGTGTGGTGAAGCTGTAAGAAATCTGTTGTGCGCCGTAGTGAAGGTTTCCCTGAATATTTTTCGCATGGACCCATCAGAACTCCACATCTACGGATTTTCGTTAATGACCCCACAAGATAAGACTTAGAAGTACTTTCCTTACGTGCTGTTCTATTGGGGATCGATGCTGATCTATTTTCCTCCGGTTTCTTCCGTAGTCTTAAACGGTACCTACCGTAATATTACTGTCTGAATCCAGGCACATTTGCATGTGGGCAGTACGTGGGATCCTTAACTTCTTAGATTTCTGGAGAGAAGTCAAGTTCAACGGACGCTCTATTGTGCGACTGAGGCCTTGTTGGAAATTTCGCTTTCATGCAAGAATGCATCTGATTGGTTCCTTGATATTTTGGAACTGATTCGAGCTGGAGAAGGACTCGGAGTAGAAAAACACGACCTGGCTTCTTGTTCTCTACATTACGGAGAGGAACAAAGTATCTCCCAGCGGTCATTTTGCGAATCTTGGGAACTATCATGCTCTTCGTTACTTAAAGGAGTAGTAGGTATTATACCTACGAGTACTTTCATGGTTTACGGTAGCTATCGTACTACTGTACTCAGACTGCGAGTACAGGTACTGTACGCACAGTACGTACGAGGAAAAAAAATTTAAATTATCTGTGCGCACGTACCGTACTGCCGGAACGGTCGGAAGCTATTCGCGCTTTCCAGGACAAATAAATCGTACGAGTACGAGACGTACTTACCAAGTACCAGTAAATTACCATGTGTGGACTTCCATTTTTTTTTTCTCTTCGAAATAATGAGAAAAAATGATGCGAAGGAGAGCGCGTGAGGTCGGCCTTTCTCCGATGTAAGATTTACCCAAGTTTTGATTTTTGCTTTGCTCGCTCTGCATTGTTTTCGCACGATATCATATTTCCAACGACGACGCGGTAAGAATTACTGTTGCAAAAATATTGCATCTTCTGAGAAAGTGTCCTTCATTCAGCGACATACAATCCAGCCAAACCATGAGCTTTTCTACAACCACCTCCATCACACAAAAAGATGTATCCCTTTCCTCCGAATGGGCTCCATCGGAATGGGCCGAGACAGACACGCAAATGATCCCTGGAAACGTCGACGGAGAAATGCTTCCTGCCAGTGCTTTCCAAGCTGCCGGCAAGGTTCTCAAGCAGTGGCTATCTGATGGGCAACAAGAGCCTGATCAATGCTATCAAAACCACCTAAACAACTGCAATTCTGCTATTGCAGTGATTCCATGCGATTCATCGGCATCGTCTACCGAACACGATGATGCGACCGCTGACCTGGCCAGTCTCATGGAAGTCGACGAAGAAATCGGCGAGAACCTTTTAGGCGATGAAGTTTTTGGTGGTCCATGCGAAATAACTGAAGATAGCCAACTCCATTTCGGTTACTCGTTATCCGCAGTATCTCACGAAGACAAAACTCTCATGAACTCGATCTCGGCTATGAACATGGAAGATGACATGAGCGAAGAGGATCGTCGCTTCTTGGCGCCTTTGCTTGTGGAGAATACCTCGACATCGATGGATTACGATGCCGGTTATATTGTCACAGACGATGAAGTTCTACATCAGCCATGCGCATCATCTCCATCGGCGATCGTGGACCAGCAGCGATACCAAGAAATCATGAAGAAACTTGAGGCGTCTATGAACCGATCTCAAGAAACGCGCAAAAGCCTGACCATGAAAACGCCAAAAACAGAAAAATACAATCGCCGCCGAAGCATAACTGGTGTCCTCTCTTCCATCGAGTCCTCTTCGAGACAACTCCAAAATTTCTTGCAAACGGTGAAGCAAAGGAAGCAAAGAACTCCAGTTTGAATTGAAACTCTTGTAGAATGCGCCTACGCAAAGCTTCGCAGTTAGATCCGACTGAACTAATGATCCATCGAACAACATTTTGATTATAAATGACTGGCTTTACCTGCCCCTCACATGCCAATTGTTATCACGAGATCATCAAGTCAAAATCAACAAGTCATTAACCGAACGGCCGATCCTGTCGTAATAAATAATTCGATTTCTACATTTTATCGCCTTTTTCAAAAGTGAACATCGTGCTTCGCATTCCTTCAAAGCATTCAAAATATTCCTTTCAATACGAAATGCAGCTATTCATATATCCAATCAAGAAAGCATCCAGAGCATCACAAGCGCTGCTTCAAAGACATTCCATAGAAGGAGATTCGATATTATATTTTTCATCGTAATGAAATATCACGCACCGTGAAGAGTATTTCAGACAGAAAAAGGTCTTTTGTTTTCAATGCATGGTCATTAATGCAAGGTCTACAAAGGTGTCTCCGAGTGATATCCAATGTTGGACAACGGAGGTGCAATTGAAACAATTAATGATTCGATGCTTACAGCTGTTTACACTGTACGACTGAATGTCTCAATTGGGTGATTCCTATTTCAAAGGCATTTTAAACCGATCTAGGCTCTCTAAGTCGTTGTAATCAGCGATGACTTTGATTTTTTTGCGAGCGTCGGTCATGGATCACAGCCTTTGAAATCGTGCTATCGTGCGTTAACGCAAAAGTAATGACTGGAATTGTGAAGTATGATGAAATAAGATCTACCGAAAACAATTGGAAGCGCTTTAAACCCAGAAGAAACGGAATCATTTCATTCCAAAATCAACAATCAATCCGAAAAACTGTTAGTTGTATGCAACAATAGAATGGATACTCTATTCTCTATCGCAAATTGATACTCGTGCTGTGGTTCGAAAATATTCAATTTCACATGAAGTATTCGATAGATACAATTTGGAAAGCCGTATGTTACTTTATTAGCTATTTATGGCTGTCAATACGGAATCGGGAAAGAGAATCCTGAATTATGTACTGATGTCGAGTATGGTATCGCCAATGCGATGGGTGATTTGTTGTGAATAGTTATGCGCTGAAACCGAAACCATTCATATTAATCGTGAGCCAACCAGTCACTTAACCTTTCTCAATGACTCGATTGTTTCTGGATGATCACTGCAACAGGAAAGCATGAGCATAGTAGCTCATCATTGCTTTCGGGCTACATAAGTAGATTGATGGCATGTAGATTACTGCGTAAAGCTAATACGATATGAAGAGTATTAATCGCTTAGTTTCTCTATGTCGAAAATAAATAACGTGTGGCTCGATAGTTTTGTGTGCGTAGATATCTTTCTAGTAGTTCATCTATGAGTCTTGATCTTTGTCTTCTTTTTCGTTTCCGTCATTGACAGGCGTGCTGCTACCACCTTGAAGTTTCAAAAGACGCCGCTCATGCCAGAAATCCAGTTCGTCCAAACCATATTCTCCGAGCCTAATAATACTATACGTGCCGCCGACTGCCACCAAACCACCTCCTGCGGCTAGCGCCAGGGCTAAGGGAGCGACCTTGCCCAAAAAGTCCGCCATAGCAAGTGAAACTCCGGCTCCAATGATTCCAAGACCAAGTCGTCTTCGAATTCGAGACGATCGAGACCACGGAACAACGATGTTTTTTCGACTTTCAGTCCGGTCGTTGTTGTTACCGACAAGACCCGTCTTGCACGGACTTTGCTTCCAAAAGTTGTTTTCAAAAATGGAAGACAGAGAATTCCGATCTTTGCCGGCGTGATGGTATGCGTGAGGAAGGGTCAGCAGCATAACAATCATATCGTTCCCTTCATGGCCTTGCAATATATGGCCACCTGTCAAACAGTTTTCCAGCAGGATGACATCACCCGGTTGGAAGATACGCATTTGACCCGAATTTAAGACAATCTCGAGTGATGTTAGGGGGACGACCAATCGTGGGTGCGTATCGTCGTGATTGGAACCACCACCGCGCCCAATTCCACCGCCAACACCCACAGTGTCCCCGCGACCGCATCCTTCTTCGAAGGATCCTGGTTTGGATCCTCCCAACAAGTGTCGGATGGTGAGAGATGACAGAGGAACGGGTACAGTTGTAGAACCAGAGACACCACATTCCCAATAAGGCAATACAATCGGAACAGTGGGAGGCAACGATGATTCTGGAGTGCTAGATGATGTCTCATCGTTCGAGAGAACGTCATCGAAATGAGCTAGTTTATCCTGTGGATCCGTGTACACGCGCGTAGTAATTTCAAATCCCTTAGCGAATGGGTCTTGGTATTGGAAGGAATGTAAAGGTCCAACGAAGGGAATTTTCCCGGTAGTCCCTGCCCCACTCGAGTTGCTGCTCGTATCGTTATTGACCATGTCATCCGTACTTCTACTACTGTATTCTTCCTCTGATCCGCCTTCCTGTGATGGCACGGAATGCAGACACAACGCTCTCTTGGCTGACATAATTAGGATCGCTGCGAGGAGGGCATATCGCACACTTCTACGTTGTTCTTGCATTGTGATTATTGCTATGTTTTCTCTCCTCTTAAATTTTTTCTATTGAAACAACTGTAAACGCTGAAAAATGTTCTTTGCTTTGCGTCCGAGATTTGTTGTGTTTCTAGAGGATTGGTTCGATTCAACTTTTAACGAACTCAACTCGATTCTACCTTGCGTTGCGTTGCATCACACGCTGATAGAACTAACTCAATTCCTTCTGTCTGAAAGACGATGAAAGATTGCTCCTGTTTCGCAGCAATCCAATTGTTAGTCATGGAATGTAATACTATTTACAACTTCGTTCTGTTATGGTGTCAGGTAGCTTCGATTGATCAAATTTCCTGATCGTGTCGTACATTCAACACAATCAAAAATTAAAAATTACTAGAAGTAGTACTTACTGAACTCTACGTATTCTAAGCTACCGTATCGTACCGTACTTTTCAGCATCTACGTGGGGTACCCTACAATTTTTCGAGAATGTTGAAGGCAATCAAAGAGCGTCGAAGATGACATCTTTTGGATTGTTCCCTGCTGTTTTAAGTACGAGTAGTACAGTACGTACCGTACTGTAGTACCGTACTACGCGTTGCAGATCAATTGAAACTAGGTTAACTAAGGCATTGGGAACGTTAATTTAACGTACGGAATGTTAAGTTAACATTCCGCACGTTACGTGTAGAATCTGTACTAGCCCCGGTGGTGGCACGCCGGCAGGCCAGCAGCTGCTGTTCAGCATCTTGGGTTTTTATCGAGCGTTCAAATTGTACTGAGGCCTACTGTTGTGTACCTAAAAACTTGTCTCCAGCACGCTATAGTAACTGTTCTTTTCATTCTTCAATCAAAACACTCGGTTCAAAGCAACCGACCATGGGAATCTGCTCTATTTGCAGCACTTTCACTCAATCTCATACACTGTACTTGGTATCAATGGATAGATATCTTTGATTATCGATTGAACAAGCCTTGAACTGTAGCAAAGGACCCAGTAGAAGTATTGTTTTGGTATGATTAGTGTGGCTTATTTTTTACAACAACTTGCTTCCGACGTCGGCAATCAGCTCCTTCCCCCCCCCCCTTGCATCCTCCGTATCAGCAGCGAGCGTCCGTATCAGCATCCTGCGTATCAGCATCTCCGTATCAGCAACTCCTCGTCCTCTGTATCAGCGAGCTACCGTATCAGCATCCTCCGTATCAGCGGACACCGTATCAGAGGAGGACACTGTATCAGCGGACACGGTATCAACGAGCCTCGTCCGTATCAGCATCCNCGTATCAGCATCCTCCGTATCAGCGGACACCGTATCAGAGGAGGACACTGTATCAGCGGACACGGTATCAACGAGCCTCGTCCGTATCAGCATCCTCGTATCAGCATCCTCGTATCAGCATCCTCGTATCAGCATMCTCGTATCAGCATCCTCGTATCAGCATCCTCCGTATCAGTGGCTCGTATCAGCGACTCGTATCACTGGCTCCTCCGTATCAGCGAGCCTCTGTATCAGCAGACGCCGTATCAGCAGCTCATCCGTATCAGCGACTCGTCCTCCGTATCAGCAGCTCATCCGTATCAGCGACTCGTCCTCCGTATCAGCAGCTCATCCGTATCAGTGAGCCTCCGTATCACCAAGCGAGCCTCCGTATCAGTGAGCCTCCATAATCATTGCTCATACTGCTGGATGCTGTTCGTCGGAAGAGTCGCTACTGTACTGTAACACACCAAAACAATACTTCTACTGGGTCCTTTGCTACAGTTCAGGGCTTTTTCAATCGACAGTGGAAGAGAGATATCGATTGATACCAAGTACAGTAGGAAAGAGTGAGTGGAAGTGCTTGAAATGGAGCGATTCCCATTGTCGGTTGCTTGAACCGAGTTTTTCTTTAGAATGAAAGAACAGTTCTAAAGCGTGCTGGAATCAGCACGATGGATCAGCACGCTGGAGGTAGGTAAAGGTCACGACAGTAGGACACGGTACATTTTTGAACGCGGAATCAAAACCCTTCTATTTTGACCAAAATGGCAAGGCAAGAACCTTGATCCACGATTTTCTACAGGATTTTCTACACAGCTTTGTACTAGGATCCATCCAAATAGACTGATCCTGGTCCTCGCTGAGCAGCTGGATCAGCAGCTGCGGGGCCTGCTGGCGTGCCACCACCGGGGCTAGTACAGATTGTACGTAGGCCTACTCCGCTAACGTACGGAATGTTATCTTAACATTCGGAATGTTAGCGCTAACATACGGAACGTTATCTTAACATTCAGAATGTTAGCGCTAACATACAGAACGTTAAATTAACGTTCCCAATGCCTTAGTTAACGTAGTTTCAATTGATCTGCAACGCGTAGTAATACTTCAAAATAAGGGTTAAACCTACCGGTACGTACATTTACAATAGAGTCCAGTTCTCACCCGGATTCTCCAGATTCAAGCTCTGGTACGAGCATGCATCATACTTCGTAGCTACGTACTAGAGCTACTAAGTACGGGCCCCATAACGGCAAGTTATTGGCAATCCCTGTACAAATACTAATAGAATTTTTTAGCTCATTTTTACAGTTAAAACCAGTTAAAAAAGGCATCCAAAGGACAAAAATAAAAATATTTCCATTATTTAATTTCTCGCTAGTCCCAAAATATTTCTATTAGTGGTCCTTAATACTGGAGTTAAGCACTGATTTGATATTCTCAGTAGTAAGGACCACTAATAGAAATATTTTTCATTTTTTTGTGGAGGAGGGGGGGAGGGGAAATAAAGACAGGAAAATAAGAAAAAATTGACACCCGGGGAATTGCCAAAAACTTGCCTTTACTATGGGGTCTGTACTTAGTAGCTCTACTACGTACATACTCCTATTATGAATGATAGAACATGATTGAGTCACAAAGTACAAAAATCTGATATTTAATATTTCTATTAGTGGTTCTTACTACTACTGAAGAGGTAATTTCATTTCTACTTGAAAATTTCCATTAGTGCTTACTCCTACTGGATAACCTCTATTACTACTTACTAGTGGGGATGTTATAGTATTAGTAGTGAGCACTGCAAACTGACGGGTAACAAAGCTGTTCTGTTGGTGTTGCAAGTGACCAGCAGCAAGAACAACAAGAGGAAGAATTAAAATATTTACATTTTTACTATTTTTGTCCATTGGATGCTTCTTTGAACTGTTTTTAACTGTAAAAACAAGATTGCAACAGATACGTACGTACTGTATCGGAAGTATACGTACGGTGCGGAGCTTCGAAGAAAGGAATGAAGGAACATACCATTCCTACGTACCTATCGTAAGGTACCCTTCCTATGTATGTATCGTAGGATCCATCTTATTAAGGATCATAAGAGGTCCAAGATACGAGGTGCAAGAATACCTCACGAAGAACAGAGATGTCACAAGTCCGGAATAGAAGAACCTTCATGTAGATTCACTACCAGATCTACRTGAGGATCTAATCGGAACTTCGGAATTCTCGTGAACGCGCTTGGTAACCTTCAAATAATTCTAATCTTATAATTTCAATTTTCATACACACTTAAGAGTACACGTATATGGTGCAAAGATTAAAAGTCTCTAATATTGTTTGTACAGGATTTGCCAAAAACTTACCATCATGGGGCCCCTACTTAGTAACTCAAGACATGCTACTACTACTAGTAGTCCCAGCGGTGCGTACCACTGCTGGCAACAGGGTATGCATTTCATATCAATTGTAGTAACCCAGCATGTTGATCCAGCATGCTCAAACTGTTCTTTTCTTCATTCTATTAGAAAAAACTTGATTCTAAGAAACTGACCATAGAAATTGCTATTTCAAGAACTTCCACTCAATCTTAGAACCTTTATCATGTATCAATTGATAGCTCCATTCAATTGTTGATTTACACTTCTTCTTGTTCTTTTTGAACTAGTATAGTAGAAAGCAACCCAGTAGAATCCCTACTTAATTTACTTGGAACCTGTTGGCAACAGTCAACAGACAACAGCAACCCACCATGGTGGCATCCAAAGAAGCTATTGAAGTAGTTGCACAAGAAGTTCTTTGGTGGTAGCCTGAAAGAAGGAGGAAATGGAATGTCAATGCCAAGGAGACAAGGTTCAGAGGATGCTTTGGAACCCCATGTGAACAATTAGTAGCAGATAGTATATGGAACAAAATAGTATCTCATGGTCCTATCAAATCTAGTTGAGAACCAACAAATTGACTGTGATCTCTTATTCACCTTAAGGTGTATATAACAGTTGAGATCTATTGTGCCCTTGTCAGCTGGCCTTGTGGAAAGTCCTTTTTGACATGGTCCTATTACTTTCTTGTCAAGAGGATTGCAGACCTGTTTGACAACATTATCAATCCTGACAGTAGATTTGATGGTCACAAGGATAATTTCTCACCAACTGCTATATTAGTGCAGATGGAACAGACTGCCCCCCTGCCTGTTCACAAGCTGTGGCCTTTCTCCAAAGATATGTATTCCAGGATGGGCAATGGGCCAGGTGTGAAGTTTGAAGTTGCTGTTTGCTCAAAGATCAGGTTCATTGTTTGGGTTAATGAGCCTTTCAAAGCAAGCATGAATGATAATAATACATTTGAGCAAGGGCTGGGTACATTACTCTGTCCAGAGGAAGCTGTGGAACAAGTAGAGGACAGGGCTATGGCAGATCCCAGATCTAAGCCATCCATCAATGGGGACCACAGCTAGGGAGAAAAGAAAGATGAAATCAAATGCTCAAGGAAATCAGGAAGCTGCAAATAGAAAAATTGAAACAGTTCAGTATGCTCACTACTCCTTTCAGGCAAATGAAGCCTCACAGGGAGGCAATGATGTAGAGGCACAGGTATTGTTTCTATGCTGTTGTTGTCATTACACAACTCAAATTGCTTTCCAGGGCAATAGTGATTACACTGTTCATTATTTCTATGGAGGGAAAAGCTGGAACAAGATTGCATAGATCCTCACTGGCACCTAAAGATACCAATGTATCTGCCAAATAACACTGGTAGTAATAACACTGTTCCCTTGACTTCTCATGGATCTGGTGCTGTTCTGTAGATCTAAGTTTGCAAGGTGTCTGGAAGGTTAGAATAGAGCTAATATAAGTCTGTGTATCTCCAGTACAATCCTACAAACTACATATGATCAAAACCAATTAATTGCTTTTGTACATGGAATTCATTAGAATGACCACATATGAAAATGTCTCTATACTAATTGTGTAGGAATAATATTAATAAATTGTATTACCCCAATACGTACTAAATACTATGAATATCATCACAAGTGATCCCCACACTTATCCTATGTATGGGAGTTATTTTAATGTTCTCATTGTTAAGTTTATGACACAATCTTTATATTAATGATGCCATTGTTAGCTAGGTAGCTTTAGGTAGATTATGTACTAGTCCCAGGACCAGCAGCTGCTTCAGCAGCTGCTCAGGGAGGACCAGGATCAGTCTTTTGGGAGGTCTGTAGTACAAAAGCTGTGCAGAATTGGCATAGAAAATATGCAAATCAAGAGAGTGACTGCAGCTTTTGGTCAAAGTAAATTGGTTTTTATTGCCCATTCAAACTCCTACTGGGTCCGATTCTGGTCCACCTAAAAATACCTCCAGCACGCTGGTGATCTAAACTGTTCTTTTTATTATTAGAAAAAACTCCTTGGATGCACAGCAACTGACGACCATGGGAATCAGGTTTTAGAATGCTTCCACTCACTCTTAGACACTGTAATTGGTATCAATTAGTAGCTCTCTTTGATTCTCTATTTAAGGCGGTGCTGCCTTGAACCATAGCAAAGGACCCAATAGAAGTACTGTTTTAGTGTGCTGATTAGCATTGCTTGTTTTTCTTACAGATCCTGCCAATAAGGTTGCAAAGATCAGAGCTGACCATGGCCTAACTAGACTAGTAACACAACAACAATGACAAGCTGGACTGCCTCATCCTTCTGTAGGGGGGTCTGAAGGGTATGATGGACATGTTAGGCAGATGGAACTGGATAGGAAAGCTGTTGGTCTTCCTCCTTTTATGGCTAGTGAAGCCGCTGTCAGGAGGTGGAGGACTAGACTTTATGAATACAGAAAGACAAGCAACAAAGAATAAGAAACGCTGGTAGGCTTAGAGCTCTTTGACCTTGAGTTCTATCTCTGCATGTATCCAGATTCAAGCCTTGCAAAGAACCAACTGCAAGTATGGGTACACCTGATTGTGCTTCCAGTTGAGGAAGCCTGGGCACTACTATGCTAGAGGCCAGAAACTGACCATCTTGCTTGCTGTGGAGCCAGGGGATCGGCGTCTTCCTCCAGCCACTAGAGGAAGTGTGGAGAATCCAAGGAGGTGCTGGGTCAATGTGATCCAGCAAGCAGGGACCACAGCTCATGTTTTGCTGACTTTGCAGACACTATTTTCAAGGATATAGAAGCCCATCTAGTACCTGGCAACACTGATGTGGAAAGGTTCTTCCTGTGGGACAATCTAGGCTCTTATCCAACCACCACAGTTGATCTTGTGGTTAGATACAGACCAGTGTTGAGGCCAACGCTCTTCCATTCTACTCCCAGGGCTCCTTATCAACCCAAGTGGGGACCCATTGAGGAGTACAAGATCCTACTACTAGATGTGGTCAGCGCTGTGTCTAAAAGTGCAATGAGAAAATGGAAACTGTCTGATCTTGAGCAAGCTATCTACAGGGAGGCTGGTAGAACTATTAAAGGTGTTGGCAATACTTTTTCATTGTGAAAACACTGTCAATGGTGTCTATCATGATGAGCAAGCAAGCAGCAACACAAGCACCTCAGTGGTCTCCAGCAAGAGATCACAATTCAGTGAGTAGTTGCAACAGACCAGAGGAATTCCCTAGCAACTGGCTTGCTGACGTGGTGACCCCTACTACTACTACTACTACTACTACTACTACTACTACTACTACTACTACAGTGATGATACAAGTATTACTAGTGGGAATGCTGTGCTACTATAGGGGAATACTACTAGTACTAGTCTTAGTACCTCCCACTTTGAAAAAATTACAGAGGTTGTACAAAATCAAAATGCACAACAAGAACAACAGTAGTAGTAGTAGTACCAGCATCGGAAGTACTGTATATGTTTTGTTTGCGAGCTGGTCTAAATTTGAAAATACTACTACTAGTAGAGACACCTGCATTTACCTGGAAAGTTCGTTGAGGTGAACTAGTTGCAAAAATACAGAATTTTATCAACTGCCCAATCTCACTCTATTGCTATCCGGATAAAATGAATTGCCTCAAATTGGAACAGGTTCTTTCGTGTTTCCCAATCTCGCAAGATACACGAAAGCATCTGTTCCGTAACCTTCCATACTCATAATGCTCAGGTCTCCACCAAAATATCGACAGTAACTACGTGAAATCGGCAATCCATAACCCAAACCAGCCAAGGGTGAATCGATACCGTGATCCACCGCCTCGTTTTCGACGACACCAACCATACCTGTCCAATCAAAAGAGAGCAAGAACAGAGTGTAGAATGAAATAGCGATTAGAGCACTAGTTGTGTCCCAACAATCAAAGCCCTTAGCATACGGAACCGATGTGAACTTGCCTTCTTGTATGGATGGATCGGCTGTAGTAAACAAATATGACCAAATCTTCTCAACATTACTTCTTGGAATTCCTCCACCTTCATCGCTAACTTTGATGACTACATCCTCGTTGTCACTGCCATCAGCAATTATGACCTTGATTGGCGGGAAATCAGCATCTGACCCATGCCACTCTACGGTTGCCCGCATGCTATTTTTCAGCAGTTCGAGCATGATGTAATGCAAATGGGTCGGAACATAAGGAAAGGTCAAATCTAATCTTCCGCTCATTATAACTTCAGGGGCATCTCCATATTTTCTCGTGCACATGAATGCCGCATCGTCAATAGCACGTTTTACAATTTCGTAGGGTGATGTTACTGAACATATAATACCGACGTAATGGTCAACCGGAGGCTGTCGCAATGCGAGATACTGACCAATCAAAACACGAATGCCGATACGACACAAATAGAACCGGTCCAAAAAGGCGTGCGTATCTTCCATTTGAGCAAACACATCTTTCGGCCTTCTACTGGATTTACTCTTTGAGGTAGAGTTTGTATGGATGTGGTGGCGGAATTCATAGGCTCCTCTTGCCATCTGTACCAATACTCTTGAGTGTCGCTCGTAAATTCCCTCCACTAGTCTCGAAAAACCTTCCTCCTGATCGGCACTAACGATCTTCTTGTCGAAATCGATCAATTCTAAAAATGATTGTATGTACAATTGTTTTACTTCTTTTACGGATGACATATCTTTCATCAGCGGGACCTACGTTTTGAAAGCACAGCGTGTATGCAACAACATCCAACGAAAGTGAGCAGATCTGAGCAAGCTCGAAGAATTATCATTGCTACAAATCTTCTCCATTTTCTCCTACTCACCTTCTCCAAATCCTGAATGCGATGAGCTAATCGAATGGGAAGCTCCCGTCGCAAAAAAGAGGCAACCTGCATCAAGACCAATTCCGTTGCAGTGTGTTCTTTTATCGCTACGTTTTCAAAGTGTCGATCGAGGTATTCTCCTCGACCGGTCCTCATTAAAGCTTGCAAGCTCACTGAAGTCGGAGGTTGCTTTGCGTGATCGTTTATGAGTTTCGCTACATCATTCGGAACTCCGTCATATTCGAGATCTCGGTCAACTTTCGGAGTACTGACTTGAATTGACGATGAGTTGAAACGCACGGAGCGGAGATTCTGTTTAGCCACGTGCTGATGGTTGGTACTGTTTGCGCGGACGCTACAAAAAATTCTACTCCGAGAATGGCTTGGATTTCTTACGATGTTTTTTGTCGGGGTCCTTATCATCATAATCGATGTTGATGTCTTCGTTGAGCGTGAGAATGATCGGCCCACCCCTATGGTCCCCATTGCTTCGCTCTGATGTTTCCCAGAAAGAAAACTCCATCTTCGAGCGTTTGCCATCGATCCTCGACTACTGATGGACGACTGTACATTGCGGAGAAAAATCATCCTCGTCAATACAGTGCAAACCACGCAGAAAAATAAATGGTGATGTCGAACCTTAGTACAGTATTTCAGAAGTTGATTCTTGGTATCGGCTGAATTCAATCTTTTTTTATCCCTCTATTGAATTGTACTGGACTGTAGAATAAAGGAACTTTGGAATGGTCACGAAGTAGTTGGAAATTCTTCAGAAGCAATGTAAGTCGCCGTCTATCTCGTTCGTAGTTTGAGATGACAAAAGAAAGTTCACTTTGGCTTCAAAACTTTTTCCCAGTTGGTTCGAAAAGGAATTCTACCTTTGCAACAGAGTTCTCACCCAGGATTTTCGTCACGTTTTGATTTTGATGTCTCGTATTTCGAGTCGATTTTTGAAGGCAGCCAAAAAATTGAAGTACTGTAGTTTTGTTGCCCTTTTACGTACGTATCGTACCGTAACCTACCCTACACTGTATTGTACCATTAAGTAAGTACGTACCGTACTGTACTTCTATTTCCTGTTTTAGTTTTTACTGTTTTTGGTAGATGTACCGGTACATTACAGTACCGGTAGTATTTTATTCGTAGTACGTTATAGTACATAGGTTACCTA
The DNA here is from genome assembly GCA_900660405.1 of Pseudo-nitzschia multistriata. Taxonomy (NCBI): domain Eukaryota; phylum Bacillariophyta; class Bacillariophyceae; order Bacillariales; family Bacillariaceae; genus Pseudo-nitzschia; species Pseudo-nitzschia multistriata. The sequence goes on along the minus strand of CAACVS010000032.1, from coordinate 58,183 downwards.
CAATACCTTCTCTGTTTCACAGCATCGTGAAGCAGTAATCCTTTGTTTTGATTGGAGCGCAAATTACGAGAAGAAAAAGATTTGATTCGAACGATTCAATGTGTCTGTACGTACATACGTCCACTTGATCGGAATTGTGGGCTTTTCGCGCATTCTCGTCGAGGTCTTGCCAGATCGGCATTTTTGTTAGAGATAACCATTCTCACGCTCGAACCAGTTCAAAAGCGAACGCATTGCTAGGTTGACGGGAAAACTCGTCTTTGTTGCCCATCATTCGCACATTTCCCACAACAAGTTAATTCGCGAACAAGATACCAAGATGGCAACGCAAACATGGGACGGAAACGCCATGTCCCAGGAGGACATGATGATGAAGGACACTGTACTCGTGCTGGATGACGATGACAATGTCATTGGGTCGGCCTCGAAGAGAAAATCCCACGAGTTCACGCCCGAACAACCCCGAGCCATTTTGCACCGAGCTTTTTCAGTCTTTATTTTCGACGAATCGACCGGGGAGCTTCTGCTGCAACAACGGGCTTCGTCCAAGATCACGTTCCCAAATGTGTGGACCAACACATGTTGTTCTCATCCCCTTCATGGCATGGAACCACCCGAAGTTGACGGACCGAAAGATGTAGCGGACGGAACTGTTATGGGAGTCAAGAACGCCGCCATTCGAAAGCTCGACCACGAACTTGGAATTCCTGGATCTGAACTAGACATTAACAAATTCAAGTTCTTGACGCGTCTTCATTATTGGGCCGCAGACACTATCACACATGGTCCGGATAGGTGAGTGCTTACGGTTGACCCGGATTCGTATTTTGTGAAATTTATTTCGTGGCAGCGGTGGGAATCTTTCGGGAGACGCAGACTTCATTGGCAGACTGCCGAAGAAATATTGTTTCTCATCAAAAGTATGTTTCATGATTTGATTAATTGTGCTGAAATAGCCCATGGGGAGAACACGAGATTGACTACGTCCTTTTCTACACCGTCTCTTCGAAGTCGGATCTTACTATTAAAGGTCACCCCGACGAGGTAGACGACGTGAAATGGGTCACTCGTGATGTTCTCATTGAAATGATGGAGGATAAATCGTTGCTCTTCTCGCCTTGGTTCCGTCTTATTTGTAAAAAGTGGCTTTTGGATCACTGGTGGAAGGATTTGAAACGGACCATGACAACTGATGATCACGTTGATTTGAAATCCATTCATTGTTTTGATCCTCCCAAGGAACATCTAGGTGGTGGTGGCAAGGCTGGCCCACTTTTTGGAGCTGAGGTTGAAGGTGATGAAAGGTAAATAAGCATTACCAGTTTCACTGCTTTGCACGCGCTTCCAATTGACAAAATTCTCTGATTAGGACGGAGAGAGAGAAAATATGCAAAAGTGATTACGCTAAACAATACAACCATGTTTAAACTACTGCAGTCAATGTACCCTCATACATGCGTTCTTCCGTTTGCTCTCTTATGTAAACTGTATTGAACCATGATTCGTAGTAAAAAGCAAGGTGCTTACGGAAAGATTAAGACTCACAAGGAACCTCTCGTCAAACAGCTATCGCATCTCGATGAAGTATTTGCTGCGGTTACTTTTTTGTATGTGAAGCCATTGAAATCCAACCTCGACACACCCTACATCCGCGAAACTTTTGATGCTGATGATCTGGCATTCTGCGATGAGATTTTGGTCAAGGTATCTCGTAGTTTTGCGGCAGTCATTCGCCAATTGCCAGCGACCATGTTGGTAGACATTCTCATCTTTTACCTCGTCCTTAGAGCCCTTGATACGGTAGAGGACGACATGACATCTTTCCCTAGTAATGATGTTAAGATCAAGCATCTTTTGAACTTCCACAAAACGGCCCTCGCTGATCCGACTTGGACAATGGACGGAGTCGGTGAAGCTGACGAGAAACGGTTGCTCCAACAATTCGATAAATGTCATCGTGTGTTCGCAAAACTCAGTGACAAGTCACGACGTGTAATTGTAGACATCACACAACGCATGGCTACTGGAATGGCTGAATTCGTCGGCAAGGATCTTGGACAGGGTACGACCGACATCGATCAGTACAATCGGTACTGCCATTTTGTGGCCGGACTAGTCGGTGAAGGACTCAGTCGCTTGTTTGCAGCCTCTGGACTAGAGAAGGCATCTTTTGCCAGTGAAGTTTTCCTGAGTGACCAGATGGGATTATTTTTGCAAAAAACCAACATTATTCGAGATTATTTGGAAGATTATGTTGATGGCCGTGCCTTTTGGCCTCAGTCGATTTGGAAAAAACATTCCAAAACAGGAGAATTGGGGTATTTTACTGAACAAAACGACCCTGAAGTCCGAATGCGGTCGTTGGAGTGCCTCAACGAATTGGTAACGGACGCTCTAGAACTTGCACCTGATTGCCTACTCTACTTGTCCAAACTGGAATGTGCTGAAATCTTTCGATTTTGTGCAATTCCTCAAGTAATGGCCATTGCTACCTTGAACTATTGCTACAATAATGATGACGTCTTTACTGGTGTTGTGAAGATTCGAAAAGGAACCTCCTGCAAACTTATTCTTCGCACTAACTCACTGGACGAAGTTCATGATACATTTTATCAGTTTGCCCGCGGCGTATTAAGAAAAGCCGATGCGAACCGATCGCAGGGTGTCCTCGATCCATCCTATGCTCGAACCATCAAAATTTGCAAGACCATCATGGATATTACTGCCGACGGACACAACAGGGAACGCAAGGCCCGTCAGCTGCCGTGGATGGCCTCGCTCTTGGTGCCCGCAGCCGGAGTTGCCGCATCGATGTTGCTAAAGATTGACGTTACTAAAGACATGCCCAAATTCCAACGAAGTCTAGCACTTCTTGGACTCAGCGCATTTACCTTGACTCCTCTCTTCTTCCAAAAACCATCTGATTTAACGGATTCGAAATTTTTGGAAAATAAGGGCAAATAAAGCAACTAGGAGCTATTCCATTCAATGTTAATTTAATGGTATTTTCCAATTATTTCTATTTGTAGTATGAATTCCGCTCGCCAATAAAATAATGGTTGATTCCACTGGACGTTACTGACTCGAGTTTATTTTTCAGAAGAAATACTTCCACAATATCTAAATCTTCAGTGAGTCAGCCCATAATTTTATCCAGGCATCGAACTTTTCTTCGGGTGGTTCCAATTCAATTTGTGTTTCTAGGACGAAATTTTGTAGTCGTGTGTCTCCTGTTGGTATAGACTGAGATGCTGTCATGCAATTCTGTATAGCTTTTGCTAATCGTCGACCCGGACTGAAAACTTCATCTGCCATTTGTTCGGCCGAAGTTTTGCATACTGAGTGCCCGAGCAATGCAAAAATTGAGACCGTGATAATACCATCCGATTCTACGGCTTCGGCTTTAGAGCTTGATTTTTCTTTTAATTGAAGAGTCTGCTGTTGCTCTTTGAACCATTTCGTAGTCTTTCGGACGTTGCGATGGACAGATCCATCGGGACCACAGGAAATTAGGAAAACAATGATGGAAGTTTTCCCTCCGGTCATATCTTCGTCAATTTCATTGTTCATCGATCGCAGAGAGACTGATTCCATAAATCTCTCTTTATCCCAGTCGACCAAGTGGCAAATTTCCCCAACGCAGGCTCCATCTTTGATAGAAGTCGTTACAGAGTTTCGAAATTGATTCGCTGTTCGGTGGGCGAATTCCTTAGCACCAGATCGGTCGACGTCTCGTTCTTCTTCCGGAAGAGGGGCGAAGACGATCTCAATTCTGTTCCTGATTGTCATGCTTTTTATAGACTTTGTTTAATTCTAGGTCATGCCATTGGCAATGGAAGTTAGTGTGATGTTCAAGTTTCAAATGCAAGGGGTATGATTTCGTCATTTTTTATTTGTTGATTTGTTCCCGGTGTTGATCATATCCGCAGTACAGCTACTAAAATAGAATTATTGATTATTGTACTACCTACGTACGTTCCCAATCGTGCCCAATCGTGCCCTACCGAAATGATTCCATTGTGAGCCTAAATCACGAGTTAATAGTGAGTGAGCGATAGCCACACTCACGAACTCACTTGAGACCTGGTGAATTTTGAATTTCTGTGGTTGACTCTGCTTTCTGCTTGGCTCGTACAAAGGTACGGATTACGGATACGGATATTATGGGTACGTACGTACGAGTACATACTACTGAGCAGGGGTCATAGCATACCCCTGCTGCTGAGGAAGTACGGTACTGTACGTACTGTATTACGTACTGGTACAACGTATCAAATAAGGATTACTACTCAGCTTCGAGATCTTTTCCAAAGAAACACATCATCGATCTGCCAAATCATCGTCGAATTTTAATTCATCGCATACTTGTACCTTCAGGACAGTACGATACCTGGTACGGTACGAAAAAAGTGAACGTAGGGGAGGACCTTTCACCAGACTAATGTAAGAGTGACATCTATTTTTTGATCGATCACCGTCGACCACAGATAGGAACTAATCATCTGTGACAGGTCTTTCAATCGACGTATGCTATTCTACTGCAAGATGAAGGGCGGAATCATACTGTTGGCATTCTCCCTGACAGCATTTTTCGTGGAAAAGGGGGGTGCTTTCGTCTTTGTTGCACCACAATCGATTAGGTCACCTCTTCCTTCGGGAGAGGGAATGCCAACATCACGACATTTCGCCATATTAGGCGATGGTGATACCGACAATGGCGCAGACTTTCCTGATGATGACAGCGGATTAGCTATGTTTAGCATGGCCTCACTGAATAGTCGGCTCAAGGAGGTGCAAGAAGAAGAAAGCAAGTTGCCACTAGTTGTGCTTGACTCTATGTTGCCCAGACAGGTCTTGGAGCTCCAGATCAATAACGACCTATTGATCGAATTGGTCCGCGACTGTTTGAAACGAGAGTCTCCTTTTTTCGGTATGCTTGGTATCGCACGTTTGGCCGGCGGGCAGCAGGTGCATCTGACCCGTGGCGTCGAGGTGGAGATTCTAGAAGACAAGCTGCAATTTCTTCCGGAAGGCCAGGGTGTCAAAATGGCTCTTAGGGCCACAGATAGACGGTTCGAAATTCAGAAAGGCGGCATTGAATCGATTGGTGGAGAAGACGGATATACCGTTGCGAAGGTTGATTTTTTGGATTCGGCACAGGAAGAAGCAGAGGAAATCCAAAATGCTATTCGCCGGGACGAAAACTATGTCGCAGACACAGAGGAGTATGATCGTATGTCCGTGGCTAGGGCTATTATGAAGGCTAAAGAATTCACCAGTCCGAATGTTAACATGGCCAAAAATCTGAGTTTGGTTGACAGGTGGATCGAACTCGCGCGGGAACGGGAACGCTCGTCTGGTCAGATCGATCAAATATTGAACGATCTGGGCAAGATACCACCTGCGGATCAACCCTCTGAGCKGGCTTTTTGGGTCGGCGCTTTGATTAACCCGATACCAGCGATGGGGGTGTCTCTTGAAATTCGACCTGCCTTGCTTACAGCGAAGAAAGCAGAGCAAAGGGTGGAAGTGGCCCTAAATGGATTGCTCAGGTCTATAAAATATATGGAGGGATCCGCAAGCCTTGTTTGATGATGATGATGATGTCGAATGACTGCTTAGTTTTCTCCCTCACGACTTGGCTCTGATTGTAGCAAAGTTATCAGAGAACATTTTTTCAAAAAAAATGTCAGACCCGACAATCTTTCTTGATGTTGCAGATGAACGGGTTTCGTTTGGCTATTTTTCGGATCAAAAGGGTGAACAACGAAGTCGTTTGATCACAATCTTGTAAATTAACTCTTTTGACCCAAATTCTATCCGGCCACTCCGTCGTTGCGACTAGACGCACAAATTGAAACATTTGCCACTTCAATTCGCATCTGGAATTTTCAGGAAATTTTCCAACGCGGTCTCTTGGACAGTCAGATGCAGTTTGATTTCTGAAGTGCCCCAAAAACGTCCCTTCCTTACCAAGCACTCCCCATTCTAATTGATAGTACGTACTTTCAACTAGCTATGACTTTCGCTAATGCAATTACTCTGGCGCTACAACAAGCTGTAATGTAGGTTATGAAAGCACCGCAAATAGCTTCGAAAATCAAACGAATAGCCAGAGGCGGTTTTGAACTTCGGTGCGTCAAATTTAGTCTTGTAAATTCGTGACTGAATTTTTTCAACAGCTCAAATTAGACGAACGTGCAGAGCTCCTGGTTCCTGGGTTTCTTCTCGCTCTGTATCGCACCTATGCCTGCATTCAAATAAAGTACGAGTATCGTAGGACGTACCGGTACCGTAGGTACGAGTACGACGCCACCGCGGGGCCGGGGCGCCGTTAGAATCTTTTATTTTTTAAATTGTACTATTTTTTTAACGTTTCGAAAAAATCATTTCGACGGAAACGAAGTTTGAAATCGAGGCAATTCAGCTCCTAGTCTTTGCAAATTAATCGTCATAATTACAATACGGTACTGTTCCACCCTTCACGACCTGATGCAAGAACCACCGTACCATACTGTGTTGGACTAAAGGACGCTAATATCCCATAATCTCTGATATAGACTAAAAGGAAGCAATCAGCAACGACGAGAAGAGCATAATGTCGTCCACATCAAACGTGGTCGATCCCCTGCGCGCCTACCTCGAGGCCGTCACCGCCAGACTTGCAGTGTTGGAAGCCCATTGCGGGGTCAACACCGCCTCAAGCCCGCCTCCCTCGCCTGGGAAGGCTTCTGCAGCACTCCAAAAGGTTCCTTCTGCTCGGCACATTGCGGCCTCTGGTAAGATCTTTTAGGCAATTTGTTCTCACACCATGGTTAGTCGCAGGTGAAAAGGAAGAAACTTTCTACTAACACGAACATTTCGTATGATGCTCCCCGTACACGGTCCGACAATATTTTTAAATTGAAAAAATTGGGAATAAAGCAACCGAATCAGCCGCTGTGAAGGCCTTTGACAAATATTCCAACACCACTGTTTATAAGTTTGCCGATGTATGCGACGATTTGGACATCGGAGACGTCGGAAAACTATCTGTGGCATTCTTCGAGGGCATGCGATATGTTATCATTTTGGCATCGAAATCAAAACAACCTACTGATATGACAGAGCTTGTGGAACATCTCAAACCTATCACGGAACCAATGAAGGAAATTCGTGGTCTTCGTTTGAAACGCGAATTTGACAATCACCAGAAGGCGATATGTGAAATGATGGCGTGTTGCTCGTGGGTAACTTGCCGTGCCCCCGCACAACTTCCGGGGCCCTTCGTCAAGGAATGCGTGGGGTCCAGTGACTTTTGGTCCAACCGCATTCGCAAGGAATTCAAGGGCAAAGATGATGAGAATGCTAAGCTCCAAATTGCATTCTGCGATACTCTCAAGGCAACAATCGTCGAGTTGTCCGATTACGTCACAGAATATCACAAGACTGGACTCAGCTTCAATCCAAAAGGTACTAGTTTGGCAGAGTCTGCAATTCGCATGTCAGATAACCCATTGCAAGATGCTGCCATCGAGGCAAACCGCAAGAAGGACCAGCATGCTGGAAAAAAGAGTCATGATTTGAACACTGTCAAGGGAGGAAACACGGCTGGTATTTTTTCCGAATTAGCAAACCGCCGTTCGGAGGATGGATCGTCCGCAGCGACTGGTCTCAAGAAGGTAGGAACGCCATTATGGAGTCATGATCTCTTGTTGTACAATCATATGTACAAGAAGTATTTTGCACGAATATCACTCATAAATTGACTATTTTCCACAAATTCGACATGCAATTTTCTTCTCAACAATCCCAGGTTACAAAAGATCAACAAACGTGGCGGAAAGAATTCAAGGGCGAGGTGAATAAAAAGATCGCAGTCACCTCTTCTAATTCGCCAACTACACCGAAATCAGTGAAAAAGAAAAAGGTTGGTCTTCCCGTTCTCGAGTACCAAGAACGTGGAACCAAGTGGATTATCGAAAACCATACCAAAGACACTGCTAAGGCTCACTCAACAAACGGCTTATTAGAGGTCGAGATCACGGACCCAAAGCAACAAGTTTACATATATAACTGCGAAGAAGTCACAATCAAAATCAAAGGAACCAAGTTTAAGTCGGTCGTCGTCGACAAATGCACGAAGGTCAATGTCATCTTTCCTACAATTATTAGTGGATGTGAAATCGTCAATAGCAAAAAGATTGCAGTTCAGAGTGACGGAATTTGCCCCGTGTTTTCAATTGATAAGACAGTGGGTGTTTCGGCTTATTTGAGCAAGGAATCAGCCGACATTTCGTCCTTCACGACTAGCATGAGTTCCGAGATGAACGTTTCAATTCCAGACGGGGATGATTATAAAGAGATTCCTATTCCAGAACAATTTTTCCACAAGATTACGAATGGTGGCTTAACCTCGGAGGTTTCTGAATTATACAGATAGAAAATGTTTGGAATCTTAGTGAGGAACTTTGTCGAATCTGATCATCGCTTCAGGTGTAATACAAAAGCGAAACCATATCCATTAGAACTTGTTTTACAATGAAAATTGTACCCAAAATAATGTGATCTAAGGAATCAATATTCATAATTTCTTTTCTTCAAAGAATTGTTCAATTTTATCATTACTTTTCGGTTCTGTACGTATGAGAGCCACTAGGTGTGTTCTATCCACGGAAACTGACACGCCGGGTGGCAAGTTGGTTCTGCATTTACATGGTACACGATTCAATTTTGCTTTGTTGCAATCCCATAGTCGACTTGTGTGAAGTTCCTGTGAATAGCCATCAAGCCATCCGTTCTATGAATAGGTCAACCCACGTATGATTAAGGAGTGCTATGTCATCCCAAAACTGTACATGGCATTTTGTTGAATTTTACGGATATTGTTGCCGAATCTAGCGACCTCTGGTCTTCGTTCAATATACGCTGCTGGATTAGAGGAGGTCACAAAAAATTGGCATTCTCTTTCAAATCTACCCTTCTTCTGCATGCAAATCAGAGAACAACCCTGTGTGTTTGAGGAAAGGTTAGAAATTCTAAACGACATAATCAGAAGGGAGGTGGCATGACGTGTTTCAGCAAGACAGCCTTGTCCAAAGTTTTCCCGGTGGCCGCATCTTCATCGTCGACAAAAGTAACCATGACGAACATTCCTCCCCCAGCGGCCTTGCGTGGTGGTTGAGCAATTGTGCCCTGGTAGAAACTTGTAGTATCAGGATACACGGCGAAAACTACATCTCCAATTCGAAGGTTTTTCATTCGCTCTAAAATAATGACCTGAGATTCGGGAAGGTTGAACACCTTGTTACTTTCCATATCTTCGTCGGAAAGCTTGTACATTCCTGTTTGTGGATCTAGTGTGATCACCTTGGCTAAAATCCAATCCGGAGAGCCAGGAACTTCCTGAACAGCCGCGAGATCGTCCTTTTTCGGAGCCCCCCGACCCCTACCACCGGTCGTTGTTGATGACAAACCCCCCGATGTTCCCGAGGATGAAGTGCCAGACACTGCTCCATTTACACCACCGGATGAATGATTGTGGAAGTCGGCACCATTCCTTGCCAGTAAGGATCGTTCCATCTCTTCTAGATCGGTATCCAGTTTCCGACAAAGGTTGTCGATAAGCTCAAAGGTCTGGTTGGCAATTGCAACTTTTTCTTCCGCTTGTTGCAAAGCATCAGATTGTAAGTTCTCGATTTTTGATCTAGTTTCCGGCTCATGAATGTAGGCCATCAGTTCTTCTGTCGTCGGAATGACAACGGGGCGTTCGTCGTCTGGTCCCGCCATTTTTTCGTCGCCGTCGTCATCCTTTGTTTTACTATCGGTCTCGTCTCGGCTTGCGGTCAAAACCCGTACACCTTTCCCGTCGACTACTTCAAGGCGCCCCATTTTCCCCTCGACTCGCAGCAGGTAATTTTGCTGCAATTTCATCGTTTCCTCCACCAGGGAGGAGCAAGATGCATCCATGTCCTTCATCAGTTCGAGATTTCGTCGCATTTCTGCTGGAAGAGTCGACAAACTTTCGATCAAACCTTCTAAATAGGTTTCACCGTCTATAAGACGATTGGACATGGCTGTGTTCCAATTTGATTCGATCTTTCTTCCCTGCTTGCTCAAGTTAGCGGCTAATATGCCTCCACTCTAAAGCTAGGCTTCCGCAGATCTTCATCTCCATTCTCTCGCCTGTATTGATTTTGTTTCGTTGATCGTGTATCTGCCCATTTTTATTGCAGCTTGTTGAAGGACAGACGTTTTTGCGCGCAGGTACTACAACTATCCAGTAGTAGTACTAGTGGTACCACTACAAGTAGTTGTCATAGTATTATTATTATAGTAGTAGTACTAGTACTAGTATACTAGTAGTAACAAAAACGAAAAATAATCAAGATGTCAAATATTATGAATCACATGCTTTTTAATACTGCTCCTTTAATTATGTCTTTCACTCCTCCTGCTGCAAGAAGAAGTGGAAATCGAGAAGAAGACATGAGTATAGTGAGTACTATATGGTGGTGGGGCCACATACTAGTAAATAGTAGCAACAGATAGTAGTACTACAATTAGTAGTAGTACTAGTAGTACTAGTAGAACTATGAAGGTAAGTAAAGGCACTACTACTAGCTAGTATAGTTTCTCCCCCAGGCTAGCACCAGGAAGAACAAGAAGTCTGATTGAACTTCTTCTTGTTCTTCTTGTTGGTGTTCATACATTCTTGACAGCTTATTGGTGGTTGTTCTTGTTGCTGCTTGCTGCCCACCAGCACAGCAGACAAGCAACATCTTCTTACAAGGAAGATCTAGTAGTAGTAGCAATCGTCATTACAGTGAGGATAACTAGCAAGTGACTTGTTGAACAATCACCAAAAAAGGATTAAAAAAATAACTATTCTTCACCAAGGAGACAAGGGGACTGCAATTTATTACTACAAGCACTACTAGTATTACTGAAAATTTAATTCAGTACTAGTACTACCTATGAAAACCTTAAGAATTTTTGTTAGTAGTACATCAAAATCTTCCTGATGATCTTCTCAGCAAATCTGTAGCTTGGAATGCCTCCAGCAAATGGGTTTATTTGTTATTCAAAGTGCTAGATGGCAAGGCCACTCAATTGACTCAAGAAAATTTGGGCAAGTTTTATCAGTATGTGAGCTACTAGTAAGACAAACAATATTACTTGTTTCATAGCTACTAGTCAACAAGAAGGAAGCAACAAGGTCATGCATCTAAATTGCAGGTACTTCTTCTTAGTAGCTGATCACTGACAGAGGAGAAAAAGGGGGCTGCTACAACAACAGTAGCTGAGGACTGTGTTCCTGTGAAGTTACCCAGCATACACCAGAGAAGAAGAATGACTCAAACCTGATGTGCATCATGATGTAGAAATATTGTTTGGATAGAATGCATGACATACTAGTAGTTCTAGTAGCAGTAGTACACACTACTAGTAGTAGAATCTATTTTCCAATCTCATGCTTTTCATTGTTGTTAAGTCAATAGAGGAGTACTTGTTCAAAATTCAACTCATTGTTTGAGACATCCTACAATACTCATGAGTTGATGTAAGACAAGAAGAACAAGAAGAAGGGAGGATGCAAGTAGCACTTGTTGTAGTACTACTACAAAAAGGAAATCCAACATCTGCACAGTCTCAACTGCCATGGTCGTTCTTGATCCAGAATTGGTTCTAGAACCAACCAAATGGATTTCACAAGTTGTTGAGTTTGGCACGACAATCTGGGGAAACAATTGTTTTGTATTTGCGAAACCGGATTACATCGAGATGTCGGCACATGCGTTCCTGAGGTGAACCCATTTGCCGTGCTATTAGTTCTAGGTACAGATACAAAGAACGCAGTGTTTCAAACCAGTTGCTACTACAGTATGTGGAAAAGAGCTGTAGTAGAAGCAATTGTTTACGTAAATCCCCAGAAGGAAGAAAATTTCTAAAGAGAGTATCATAGTCTACAGTGTAGTCGTATCGGCGTTGCGCCTGTCTATTCCATCCGATACAATATCATTCAGGTGTCTTCTTTCTTTCGGCACATCGTAATTCTGTTCGAGTTGGTATCCGAATGCTGTTCGATAGAGTACGTTACGTACGCACGATCCGCATCCGTTTCTCCCCTGCCTCTCGAGTCTTGCTTGCGATGCTGCGTTCGTGGTGTGTCACGCGGAAAACCGAGTCTGGTCCGCCCAGCCCAGCCCAGCCAAGCGAGGCCGGGCTAGGCCAGGCCAACCATCCGTGCGGTTGGCCGGATCTACCGATTACCACTGCTGCTGCTGCTGCTGCTGCGGAGCACCGCCGCCTTGCTGGTAGTCGGGAGCGCCGCCTCCGGGGTAGGAACCCTGGGGGTGGCCACCACCTCCGTAGCCGGGGTGGCCACCACCCGCGTTGTAGGCGGATCCTCCCTGGTAGGCACCGGGACCTCCGTAGGCGGGGTGGCCACCACCCGCGTTGTAGGGGGATCCTCCCTGGTACACGGCACCGCCACGACCGCCACCGTATGCGTAGGCGCCGCCGCGGCCGCCCTGGTGGTTGTGCCTCGGCCTCACTACGCCATCCCCGGCTCCCGTCACGTTGCTGGCCGACCACTTTTGCTTCGCATCGTCGAACGTTTTGTCGAATGTCACCGATTCGCCGTCGTTCAGAGTTTTGTAGCCTTCTTTGTTGATGTGGGTGTAGTGGACGAAGACGTCGTCCGTGCCATCGCTCGGGGTGATGAACCCGAAGCCTTTCTGGCTAAAAAATTTGACGGTTCCTTGGAGTGACATGGTAACAGTAACTGGCTGTGCTCGGCGGTTCCGAAATGTATTGACACCTAGTGGTTCTACGAAACGTATAGGAAAGGATTGGACGAATACTACGAGTAATCAAATCTTTTGTTGGGTGTGGTTGCAGGTGGTATCTGACAACAACGACAGCAACGACAATGGAAAAAAGGCTGGATCGAGTCGATCGCGATCGGACAAATCTAATTCCTTTCTTCGAGTGAGCGGACTCGAAATCATCGCGTTGGACGGAAGCAAGAAAAGAAACAATCGTCTAGCGTTGTGACGCGCTTTCCGTTTGCAGGAAAAGCTCGTAGCTTTTCTTCGTACTAATGACAAATACAGAATGGTAATAATTATTACTGTATTACTGTACTACTATGCTACTGTTCAAAAAAGCATTTTTGCTATTGGCTATGCGTGAAAAGAACTTCGAAGCAGATGTCTTCTTGCACACTTTGAAATTCTACCGGTTGGGTGTCAGCAGGTCATCAACTAAAAAGATATTTATTATTTCCATGATCAAAAGATTGCACCGACGACGGGCGACCTTCAGACGAAGCGACACCCTCACAATCCAGAAACTAGAAGAAGAACCACGAATGATTCTTCTTCGCACTGTTTCGGTTCGTTCCAGGTACGCGTTCTATTGCAGGGGTCATAATTTAGAGGGGTGTGCAACGAATTTTTTTGCGCATCATGAAGCACGAAAAAAAAAGTGAAACTCAACTACTAGTACTACTGTGGAAAATTATGTTCATTTTTCAATAGTAAAATAGTACCACAAATATCAATTTAATATCCAACAAAATGGTATATTCAGAATCAGCATTAAAAACTGGACTAGACTGGCTACTCAAAAATTAAAATAGTAGTATTTTTGATAAAGCTGTAACTGCTTAAAGGTTGGATAGTTTTACTAGTATTATGCAGTAAAAATGAGAATGAAAAAAATTCCTTCGGTGACTTTTTGGAAATTTGGACCGCACGTGGAATATGAGTTTCGACACGTTGCACACCCCTCTAAATTATGACCCCTGTTCTATTGTACGTACAACTAATGAGTACGAGTACGTACGTACGGTACTGTTACGTCGAAGAGTTTGATGCCGATACTACCGTTAATATCGTACGGTACGACAACGGGTCCGAATTACGACATGACAGCTTTTTAACAGTAGGAATTCTACAGGGACGATCATCATGTACGATTTTACCACGCCGGGCATGCTACCACCAGGCAATAGTCTGGCAACAATAAGAATGGTAACTTGCTGGTGCTCTGAACACAGCATTCATTCACAACACATATTGCGTACAAGAGGACTGAAACTTTGGGGAGGGGGCTAAGTGAATCTAATTGATACAAAAAATATTTATGGCAGGAAAGAGAGCTACTACAAGTACTACTTTCTAGTACCAGATTTTGACTAGAAATGCTACCAGATTGCTACCAGATGGCAGCAATCTGGTAGAGCATCATATCCTCATCAAGGGCTCCTCACAGCAGGACCCTGACAACCTCCTTATCAATAGGGACGCTGCATCCTTGAGGCAGATGTCCGAGTGGGGGATGAGGATGATTCAAGGACAGTTTCCAAGAATCAAAGACAGAATGTTCTTGGAGGAGCTTGGAGACAGGATGATCATCATGAACTTGTTGGTCAACCTCTACAACTACTAGTACCAATGTAGCAATATAGGACACAACCAGATCCTATTGACCTTCATGAAGACACCACCAGCAGCAACTGGAGTGGAAGAACCCTACAAGAAGAATGATTTTGCAAGGGTTTCTTCTTTTATGTTGGACGTGGAATTTCCCCTGACAGAAATAACGTGTTTGGGTGAATCCCATAGTTGATTAGTTTTTTTTTGGTTGTTTGGAAACACAGGTGTTTGGTTAGAACATCAGAATGTTGGTTGGCAAACTGTTTGTTCCAGTTAAATGTTCCAGCTGATGATGAATCAATTACAGCAGCTCCTGCTGTTGCTACGACAGTGGCAGTCGCTACAGCAGCAATTGATTCATACTTTGCTCATTCATTCACCATGGTCAGAGCACACAGTTGTTACTTTCCTTAAGGGTTGTTTAGGTGCACTCAAAAGTGCTTACTTTTACTACACAGTACCATACTGGAATAATGGATGGTATCCGCTCTGTTGCTGCAGAAGGATCAATTTTTATATACCCCTTCCAATTTTAGCATGTACTTTGTCTCACGTCAGCCAATAGAGAGCAAAGCCATGGAATTTACAGATTTATACTGTAATGAAGATGAGTTCACATGTATTGTAATGAAGACAAGTCTATGATGCAGAATATGTGCATGGCAATGCAGACTACATGTGTATGCCAATACAAACCGTTTTTGTGGGAATCCACACATGAAAAATTAGCAGAAAACAGTTTCTGATCCCGCATCAGTATGCACAAAAACCAATACAAGAAGATTGAGCAGGAATAAGTATAATTCCTACTGTCACCTAGTACTGCAACAAAGTGATCGTATGTAAATGATGATAGCATCATACAGCTCAGTTCATTAATTTAATTTGAGTTAGTGCTGTATGCTAGTATTGATGATTGTGGTTTAGTTTTCACCGTGGGATTCCCCCCTCTTATGGGGGTGTTTGATGCTGTCAACCAGCTGGTAAATGTTGTTGTTGTTGTTGTTGTTGTTGTTGTTGNGTTGTTGTTGTTGTTGTTGTTGTTGTTGTTGTTGTTGTTGTTGTTGTTGTTGTTGTTGTTGTTGTTGTTGTTGTTGTTGTTGTTGTTGTTGTTTCTGACATTTGTGCTACCAAGCAACAACAACAAACCCAGCCCCCAGCATTCAACCAAGACCTTTTCTTTGAAGAACAACTCCTGGAGTCTATGCTGCATACTCAGTTTAAGATGATTCACCACCAGCCTCGACTCCATACTAGTTCCAGTATTTAAAGAAGACTGGAGGAAGAAGATTATGGTCAGTATGTTGGTGTTTCCAACATTCATGTTGGACAGCAGCAACAACAACCCCAGCCCCCAGTATTTAACCAAGAACTTTCCTTTGTAGAACAATGCCTGGAGTATATGCTATGTACTCTTCACAGCCTTAGCTCCTTGTTGTGTCACCAGTCCCAGTGTTATTTTCTTACTACCAACCAGAAGAAGATTCTGGTCATGATGTTGTTGTTTCCGACATTTGTGCACAACAGCAACAACCCAACAAGTTACTATTCAATTCCTTCTGTCCTCTCAAAAGTACTTTCAGCATCTCTCTATGATCAATTACTTCTGTTGCATCACCAGCAACAAGAGCTAACACTGCAGCTTCAATGAAAGATGGTGGTGGTACTAGTAGAAGCATTCCTCTCCCAAGGAGTGATGGTTGTTGTTCTGGCTTACCAAATGCTATTTTCTAGTTCAAGAGGTAAAAAATAAGAACTTCTTATTTCTAAAACTATGAAGTTCAACAGGTGACATTCCTTAGTACATGCACAGCATATGGGGGAATACTACAACTAGCTACTAACATGACAACATACTAGACTACCACTAATAGTACTAGAAGCACTTGCTAGATTTCTCAAGGAAAAACAAATGCAAGATGCAACTTTCCACTGGTAGAGGCAACTCTGTGGTCACTGATGAAGAGGTGACATCAACCTTGCATCAAGATGGTGATAGTAGAGAAGGCTCTTAGAAGCAGGACTAGTAGTAGTAGTACTAGCACTAATCTACTCACTGGTGTTCCTGCCATGGAGAGACCAGAATGGCCAAACATCGATGCCTCTTGTCTTTTTAATTTAGCACCATGATGCCACTTACGAGCATTGTATTCTATGCACATTCTACTGTAGGATTTGCATATGACTTCTACTATCGACAGAAATTTACTAGTGATGAATATTGACAAAGTTCCACTCATTTGACCGAGAATAGGTTACATGTGAATCTTATTCAAACCACTAGTTTCAAGAGAGTCTAGGAGCAATAGAGCAAAATTGCCAAACCTTTTCGTGGGTTCAAATTGTGCGGGATCGATAAAGGGAACAAAGCCATCCTATTTTTCTGTACCTCGTATTTTTTTCTCGATCCAATCTATTTCGTGCTGCATCGTACTCTTCGAGTCTAACTGAGAAAAAAGGCAATGGTACCCTCCAGGGACAATGTTCAATTCTTTCTCACTATCAGGAGTTTTTGAGTTGGTAAAACAAGACTGACTACCGCTGAGAGGAACTCCGTAATCATCCGAACCGTGGTTGATATGAAAGGGCAGACAAAAGATAGGAATAAGCACTTGAGACGCTTGCAACGCAGATAGAAGGCCCACCGCAGTTCCCAAACAAAAAGGTTTTCCTCCCTTTGAAAGTCCATGAATCTGACTTTGATCTGTGAAGTGTGCTCTAGGCTCGGTTTCTCTCCAACACCGTTCGGGCGTGATTGGGTGTGGCATGAAAAAAGGCGTCCAAAGTGGGAAGAACGGCGCTAAACCATACCGCAAAAATAAGGTAACTGGCAGTGATGGGATATCACCGTGAAAAGAAGGACAATTCAATGCGCATCCAAGGAACCGTGTTGATGCGAGTTCCGGTTTTTCGGTCTGCAATACATGGGCAGCATGGAATGCTAGACATCCACCATAGGAATCTCCGGATAGGATCAATGGGGTATCCTCGGGGTGATTATCTGCAACCAGGAGAGCAAAATTGATCAGATCGTCTCGGTTGATCTTCCAATTGCCATTGGGGATGTAAAATCGCTCGCCTTCCGAGAATCCGTGCCCTAATAGATCGTGCGAATACACGGCATATCCTTTCGCATTCATCATTCGGATACGCAATGCCATGTCGGTGAACCGACCATCCGAGCACTTCATCCCGTACCCGGAATGTCCGTGGATGCCATGCTGCCACACTACGATTGCTCGGATGGGTGTGCCCTCGGGCGGAAGATTTTTTCTGTAATGGAGTTTTTTGCCTTGGTAGCACGATTCAAAGTAGCCGTGCTGTGGATGGTCGAAAAGAATATCTTTCTCCTTACGAAAAGTTTCGTCCGGGAAGATTTCCTCGGGAATTTCTATATCTAGGCCGTCATGATCCCAAAGATTGTAACAAGGCATTGTTGTTCTATTTCTTTCAAAATCTCGACTAGCGTCGTAGTCTCCGCGAACTGTGGTTCTGGACCCGGAAACCTAAATAACCTAATGATGACGCTCGTACCGGTATGCTAAAAGGCAAGCTAGACGCGAGTGAATAAAGGTACGAAAAGAAAAAAATCGAACCGTACGAGTACGTACAAGTACCGGTACCTACCGTACAACGGATAGGATATCACAAAGATTCTCAAACATTCCGTCGTAAGGCACAGACGTCAATCAATGTTACCTGTTACTCTATTAAGGATGAGGTTTTAAGTTTTACAATACGTACAGCACATCATTGCAGGGAGGGGTCATGCTTCATTGTACAGTACGTACGTACGTGATGGATTGACGAACTGACCGTTATTTTATCCGTATCTCCATTTTCAAAATTTTTTGAGCTTCGTAATTTCTCTTTCCCGAGACTCATCTTTTAAGTAAATTTCGACCAAAACACAACATACAGTATGGTTCTCATCATAATATTGTCCTTTCTTACTACGTCATCACCTCAGTCAAACATCTGAGAGGTCAACAGAACGACCGTAAAGATGAAGACGAAGAACGGAATCCCATTATTATTACGGGACATAAACAAGGATCCTGATGGACGTGAGGACATCACCAACAGTATCGTAGGAATCAATGAGGATGGAGAAGCGAGCGTCGAGAAGATAAAGGCACGATTTCAAAAAGATTACTTACCAAAATACGGATCGCTATGGCGACGCATGGCTCGCGAGAAGAGGGGGGAGACACAATCTACTATGTTAGATGAAAATTATGTTGGCATTAGTCCCTCTAACTTTTCTGTACCCACAGTACCAGATCAATCTGGTCGCACTTTGAATTTTGATGAGGGGACCGAAAAGAGAGATGCCGTCGACATCAATATTGCACCACATGGCCAGAAATGCAAGTGCGATTGCAATTCACCAACAGAAGGATATTTTATTTCCAACTGTAGCGATCAGAGAAAGGAGAACAATTCCAAAGAGGTGTCAACCAAAGAATTATCTGTCCAGAATGCAAAGCAGGAAAAAAGCAATCCTGTCGAAGACAAGCCCAACAGTTTAGGCGTTAACACAGAAATTCTGACTGAGCTCGATAAGGTGGGTGTCGTATCAGTGTATGAAACAGCAGAAGAACTCGGACGCGAAGAGAGTGATAAGAGTGATATAGAAAGAACTTTCATGCGGAAAGTATCAGTTATCAACGACAACGTCGATCACAACCAAGTTGAAAATGATTCGTCAGACAAAATTGGAAAGCTAGAAGCTACCAATACAAAGGACAACGAGAAGAAGATCGAAGAAAGTGGCCCGACTGTCGGTGCCAATGAATGTCCTCGTTTTGGTACGCAATCCTTTGTCAACACTACCAGTAATCCCTCGAAGGGGATTGTGATTTATGATTTATGTGGAGAAGATGAGGACGATGATGAGCGGGATGCAGAGATTGAGAGTGTCGATGGCGACAGCAGCGAAGACGACGCCGAATGGATTCCTGATAGTGATTCGTTGCAGCAGACTCTTCGAGTAAACTCGGTTACTACAAATCAAGTCGAAAATCGAAGGGTCAGTGCCACTATAGATCTTTGTGACAGTAGTGGCGACGAAACCGACTTCACACTATCTGACGAAGATGAGGAAGAGCAATTTGTTGCTTTACGGATCGAGGAACAACGGAGTAGAGTCAAATCGAAAGCGGCATTCCGAAGGCATCGGGATCGTATATTGAAGAATGCGTTCAACGAGTTCAATCAAAATGCATTCGGGGGAAAGCTCGGTAAAGTAGAAGTTCGATGGTCGAACAAACTTAACACCACCGCTGGATTGACGAGATTAAAGAAAATTTCCGTCGATATGACACCGGGTTTACCGCTGAAACGACATGCAGTCATTGAACTCAGCACAAAAGTGGTTGACGAAGAAGAAAAGCTTCGCTCGACGCTCCTTCACGAGCTTGTTCATGCAGCCGTATGGATATTGGATGGTGTCAGCAAACCTCCACACGGTGCCGACTTCAAACGTTGGGCGAAAATCGCCATGTCGAAAATTCCTGATGTCATTGTTACAACCACTCACGACTATGTGATCCAATACAAGTTCAATTGGAAATGTGTGAATCGAAGTTGCACTTTCACAGTTGGGAGACACAGTAGAAGCGTTGATGTAATACGCCACCGATGCGGGCTATGCAAAAGTGAACTAATCGAGACCACTCCCGACGGTGTGCCAAAGAAGCGAGCTCAACCGTCTGCGTACAATCTCTTTGTGAAAGAACACTCAAAAACCGTCAGAGAACAGCTCATCAAAATCAAACCAAGTACCACTCAAGCTGAGGTTATGAAAGAACTGGGTCGGCTTTGGCGAGAAAAGAAGATTCAAAGTAAAGACAAACCGTAATTTCGCTTGCTAATACGACCCCTAGGTTTCTTTTACGCCAACACATATCCTGTCTCTGTCTGCTTTCGTCTCATCCCAAGAAAACCTGTAGATGAAAACCCTACCAGTCTCGGAGTCTCCCTCAGCAATGTCGTCACTATCATCGTGCCCGTCTACCTGCGAATCTACCAATTCGTATCGAAAGCCATATTCTTCTGCCTTGTTCAAGACGAAATCTATTGTTACTGGTACCTTCCGCACTGCGAAGGCCATCCAGAATTGTCCGTTTGGATACCTCAAAAGCGTCCGCACTGTTTCCCAGAGCGGATCGATCACAACGGCAGCATAGATTATATCAGAAGCAATGATGACCGAAAATTGCGAGGACGACACGGATGAACCCGCCGTTTGGGCGATGCTCTCTAGAAACGTCTCGGCCGATTCCTTGCCCCATATCAATTGCTCCGCAGAAACAGCTTCGTGTTGTTGGCCTTGGTGTGCATCGTCGTTGCATTTGTCCCCGGTTTGTGGGGCAACTCGTCGATTCACCCGAATGTTCTTCCGCAATTCTTTCATGGCATCGCTGTCACCGTCCGTGATGACGACCGATTCGGCAGAGAGACGGTGGGCGAGAAGGCCGTTCAGACCAAGCCCCGCCCCAAGCTATCGAGAGACCACAGGAACGAATGGCACCAAGTTGTTAGGTTTGATCCAATTACTGTCGGTGAACGGTCCGAGGTTCGCAACCATGGATTTGTATCATTTGTTCCTGCAATGCAGTGCGGTACTTTACTAGATTGCATCGAATCGCACGGCGCAGCACCTGGATGAATTGCATACTTA
Organism: Pseudo-nitzschia multistriata; assembly: GCA_900660405.1. Taxonomy (NCBI): domain Eukaryota; phylum Bacillariophyta; class Bacillariophyceae; order Bacillariales; family Bacillariaceae; genus Pseudo-nitzschia; species Pseudo-nitzschia multistriata. The sequence goes on along the minus strand of CAACVS010000032.1, from coordinate 37,075 downwards.
CTTCGAGAACTCGTTCGCCACAAAGTTCGTCGACGTGCTCCACCATGTAATCACAAAGATATGTCGACGCCTTCCACAGTGTTAGGCCCGTCGATTGCCAAACAGCGTCGGACCCGGTTTTGTAGCCGTGAATGTTCAGATTAATGGATTCGGTGCCGTCATCGCTGCTCCCTGCTGCTTCGATTGCTGTCCCCGGGGCGGAAGACTTGCGGCCCTTTTGCGTCTTGGCAACAAATCGGAACCGGAAGACTTCCGTTGGGTCCGGATCGGCAAACGGGTCGAACGGCATTTCGTCCTCCTCGTCGTCGTCCGACGCGTTGGTGTCGTCTTCTTCCCCGGGCACTTTGTCATCCAGCCATCGGATCTGGGAATCCGTCCATTTGGTATCCTTCTTTTCCTCTGTTGGGCCGGTGGTCGATGAATCTCGTGTCATGTTGTGGTGGTTGTTGTTCCGTAGAACCGTTTTCCGTCAGTGGTCGTACGGTATGGCAAGCTTGTCCACTACTTTTTCGAAGGAACGAATCCGACCCAACCCAGAGACAGTAGTAAAAAATAAATACTAGTAATACTGTTTGAGCAGTTTGCAGACGCCTCGAGATCAGTTTTTGTTTTACTACGTACCGTACTAGCTAGCTCCGTCCTGTTTCGTGTCGTGATCGGACCTTTCCGGTGAAATAAGCTCTAAACATGTATAGTTTTGGGAGCGAAGGACAGACACAAAACTGCTACAGTAATATAACTACTAGTACAATACTATGTACCGTACGAAGTGCAGTACTTCTAGTACAGGAACATGGAACAAAGCCGATACGGTACCGTATGGTAGTTGGTAGTACTTACTCGTACTCATGCCAGTTCGAACTTCTTGTACTCATAGCCTGCCTACCGTACTACCATACCGATTAGCCCACCAGTACGAGTGCTACGTACAGTACCAAACCAACCTCGAGAAAAGATCCTGGAGGTTTTGTTCGTCGCAACTCGTACCGTACTACCTGTTGTGTCGGTTGTCTCTTCAACGCAAAAACAGATCACCATGGCCAGCTCTCCCACCAAGGACGAAGCCGAGGCGGAGATGGAGGTAGACGACAACGGCAGGGAGGAGAAGCCGGTCGCATCCGCATCGGAAAACGACGCCGCCGCTCCCGAAAGCCCCGGGCGGGACGAGAACGGCGACACCCAAGACACTCCGGCCTCGGACGAGGATGTCCGGATGGACGAAGGCAGCGGCGGGGGCGGCAAGGAAAAGGACCCACCGGAAGCGGGCAAGAAACGATCCCGGAGTCCCACGGAGACCAAGAGCGGCAGCAACGAGGGGTCGTCGGAACCCTCCCAAACCAACAAACGCCAGGCGATTCTCGGCGTGCCGGGGGTGAAAAAAGCGACCTGTCCATCGGTGGACGCGGGGCAGGCACCGAACGAAAAGATCTCGGTGGCCTCGATCGCGGCCTCCTCGCAGCTCTCCTCCTCCATGGGCTGGAACGGCCTGGCGGGTCTCCTGAGCTTCTCGCTCCTGACCAACAGCGGAAACTCCGTCGTGACGGCGTCTTCGTCTTCCGGCGAACGGACCCGCGGGGGGGCGAGCAAGACGTCTTCGGCCGCCCTTGCCGGGTCGGCGGCTTCGGGAAGCGGCGCGGGCAACCACGGGAGTCTCCCGTCGAAGGAGCAGGTCCTCCAGGCCGCAATCAAGGCCGTGAACGACGCACCCCCCTTCGTGCACCTCAGCAAGACCGACAGCGCCCCGCAGCTCAAAATCACCGATTCGGAAGTCCCACCGGCGGAAGGCACCGGCGACAGGGACGAAAGCGGGTCTGCATCCGACAGCGCCGCCGCTGCTTCGTCCTCCTCCGCGCAAACGGCGGGGGCAAGGACGAGCTCGAATTCAAATTCGAATTCAAACTCGAACTCGAATCCGAGTCCGCCTCCCGCTCCGGCCCACCTGACCAACGATCGGTTGGCCTGCAAGCAGGGGGAGGGAGAACTGCGGGGCTACCGGATGACCCGGGGAACCCACGGCGTGGCTCCGGGATCGGGCCACTACTACTACGAGGTCGTCGTCCTCGAACCACCCACCGCGTGCGAGCTGGTGAACTCGCTTCCGCCCAACGTCCGGCTGGGCAAGAAGCTCCAGCGGGAAATGCAGGAGGCCCTGAAAGCCGAAGAAGACGCCGAACACGAGGCGGGGGCCGCGAACGGAGGAGGCGCGAGCGACGCCGGCACAACCKGGAGCAAGCAGGCCTTTGGGGCCCACGTTCGGCTGGGATGGAGCATGCGAACGGGCGACCTGCAAGCCCCCGTGGGATACGACAAGTGGAGCTACGGCCTGCGGGATATACAGGGGAGCAAGATCCATTGCAGCCGCCGGGAAGACAACTGGGGCGGAGAAGAATTCGGACCGGGAGACGTGATCGGCTGCGCCATTTCCATGGTGTCGGAGGGCCCGGCGGCCTCGCAGGACGAAAGCTCCGGATCTGCCGGCTCTGGCACAAAGAGCGAGCCGCAAGACTCCCAGCCACACCCGGGGAAGGGAAGCGAAAACCACATTCGGTTTTTCAAGAACGGATACCCCATGGGAGAATTCGTCATCACCAAGGGCAAACGGGAAGGAGGCGTGGCGTTTGTGATCCCCGACGGCGTCTATTATCCGGCAATCTCGCTGTACATGGGAGCGACCGTCAAGGTCAATTTTGGCCCCCACTTTATCCATCCCCCGCGGAAGCTCCCGACGGTGCTGTCCCCGAAATACTCCAGGAAGAAACAGGGCGGGAGCAATGCCTTCCAGCCGGTGTCGAGCCTGTCCAAGCCCCCCCTCACGGTCGAGGAAGCTTCCGCCAAGGTCGCCAAGGAACAAAAGACTCTGTTCTTTCGAAAGGCGGACAACTCCGCCCAGCAGAGGCGCTTCTCGGAACTCGTCGAGACCGAGGTCAACATCCTGCAAGAAGCCTACAAGAACCACCGAAGAAAGCACGTGCTGGACGTCATGCGGGAACGCCAGAAACGAAACCTAAAGTGCGACGACCTGGAACAGGACGACTTTTTCGTTTCGGAGGACGGCAGCGCCGGTGGCGTCGTTGATTCCGCCGCCGAAGGCGGGTCGGTTTCTTCCTAGGGCGACGCCGACGACTCCGGGTATGGGTTTTGTTGCCGCACAGAAAACCAAGGGGTGTGGAGAGGACGTCCTCGGCGGTGGTGCGCGAATGCGAATGCGCATGGTGCGTTTCCACCACTAGTTGCCGACTAGTTGGGGGTGGTTCCGTAGAGAAACGATGGATGCTACCAATACAGTAAAATGGGCAAGAGCAAGACACGGGAAATAATAGTAGTCCCTTCTATTGTGTTCTTTTTAAAAGTTGAGTGTGTGCAGTATGGTACAGTTTGCGGTCTACGTGATTGGTGTGTTGTGTGTCGTGGTGTGTCGTGATGTGGTGTGGTGTGGTGTGGTGTGATGTAATCCCTCTATGGTCTTGCCTGCTCGTTCGTTTCACCGCATGGTGATCAGGCACTTCTTTTGTTTCATCTTCGCCATGTTTTGGAGCCTCGGCGACGACACCCGGATCGGTAGTTTCTCCGGTGTCGCCGGTTCCGAATCCCCGTAGTCGTTCGAAGGCGACGCCGGCGCTTGGTGGGCCCCGTCCGCCTTCCCGAGAATGCCCTCGGCGTTGCCGCCCCGTGTCTCGTACAGGTCCGGCCAGTGTTCCCGGCAAAAGTCGTCCCAGACACCCAGCACCACGGTGAGCTCGTCCTCGTAGTACTGTTCCTTGGAAGCAAAGTACGTGTTTTCGTTTTCGTTGTCGCGGCGCTCCTGCCCGCGGGCGACGGGCGGCTCCCGCGCCTCCCTGCCGTAGGAGGCGCACCGTCCAAAGGCGTCCACCCTCTTGGAGGGATCCGCCCGCTGCTTGACATCGATGTGCCCGGCGTCCCACAGACAAAAGGGTCTCGACAAGATGCCGACCCCATCGTGGTCCTTGGCGTCGTTGGCAGCKGCGTTTCCACCGACCAATCGTTCCTCGGCGATGTCCACCGTGCTCTCGTTGCTCCGTTCCACGAGCTGCTCGAGCGCAAATATGACCCGGCCACAGGCGGCACCCATTCGTCCGGTGTCGTGCTGGAGGGGCCAGTTGACGACAACGCCACAGACCTGCAATCGGAACCCACAAAAAGAACGAGAGTGTGTCAGAAGCGCAAAAACGCAAAAACGCCGGCAACGAATCCACCCGCGCACGGGTTTGATCCAACCAAGAAAGCTGCCTGCGCACCTTGTAGTCCTCGATGATGTCCGAGAATCGTTCGAGGCAGTGCCGATCGATCGATCTGGAAATGTTCGTCCGGTTGCCGTGGCTGTCGTCGAATCGCAGGGGATCGAGCTCGATGCACGGTATTCCGAGGGAGGGGTGGGAGGCCACCGCAATGCCCACGCGGTTCTTGTGGATGTTCAGCGCGAGAACGGTGTTGTCAGAGGCCTTTTTCCAGTCCAGGATCGAGGCGACCTTGGAGGGCTTGCTCAGTTTTCTCAAAAGCTGGGGATGCATTGTTGAAAGTTCCGAAAGCTGTGAGATCATTGTCGCCGGTGCCGGAAGGGAGTGGATACTCGCGGCAGACTGTACGAGTCTTCCAGTGAAGTACCGTGCTCTACTATTGAAAACAGTCGTGTACAGGAGCCCCCTGCAATTTGTTGTTCACTGGACAATAGGACCTAGTCAATCCCCGGTACCGAACGGTGACACGACCTGCTTGTGTGTCACTTTCGATTTGACGATAAGAGTTCCATAGAGTAGGGTTCGTTGGTTCGGGTTGTAATTACAGTATGAGACAGAGGAGTCACCGGAGCGTTGCGAACGGTGTTGCCACTTCGTACTGTACTGTATCACGGCGAACGAAATAAATTTCGAATTTGTGAGGCGAAACGAGATGACCATTGATCGGTACGAGGACAAAACGAACTAGAACACCTGGTACTGCAGTGTGAGCAGCTACGTAGGATAATAGTAGGCATCGTTCTTGCTCCTTACGGTACGGTATTACTACCATTGCAGTGTGCATCGCTAATACGGGGGAATGAAACCTCAACTTCTTCCTTGTTTTCCCTTTGCCTTTTGCGCGTTCTGGTTCTGCGAATCTCACCAAAAACTCACAACCACATTTGGAAAGAGCTTGTCGCGCCCGGAATTCAGAGGTCGTTAATTTGAAAAAAAATCAAAAATCGAATGCGGCATCGCAGGCATCGGGGCAGCAGTCATTGCATTCGTGCCTGGAACGATGCCAACACGAGGTGCGGTACTCGTACGTACAATACCGTACGGTACGGCAATTTTTTCGCGCCCAGCGCAGCGACGCAAGCAGAGAGTACCAAGTACCAGGTACTGTACGAAGTAGATTCGAGGGCGGAGCTGCCTACACGTAGTACGTACGTACGGTACGGGGTGATTGACGCGTGACACGTAAGGGCACGACTGACTTGGGACAGCGGGACACTGCGAGTGAGGTGATTGGTGGGATCCCGGTGGGGGTGATGGATTTCCATCACACCGGAGATGGATCGATGGATCGATCGTTGAACCGCATCGACGATCGATAAGCCCTGATGGCCCGTATCAGTAAGTACGTACTGCGTACTGTACTTCACTGTACGGCAGCAACGGAACGTACCGTACGGGATGTGCATCCCACAGACGCACGTTTTGGTCCTCGGTCCCATCATTGGTCCCATCATCGGTCCTCGGCCTGCACGGCCCGGTCCATCACCGGAACGAAAGAACAACCGTTGGCGGTAGAATCGAATCTCGCCGTTGACACCGTTCAGTTCCAGGCTTTGGACATCTCTTGACACCGGTATTCTCTACCGTACGGAGGGGCATCCTTCCGCGGCTCGGGAAACCCGTCGATGCGCCGGAGGCCACGGACGAAAACCGATGAGGAGAACTCCCGCCCTTCTGTTTCTCGTCGCACCGGCATCGTGCCACGGTGGCTCGTTCGCACCGGCGTTGCTGGTGCCGTCCGGTTCCGGCAACCGGCGAAAGCATCGAGCACCGTGGCAACGGCCAATACTGCGTGGCGCCGTCGGCGGTGCCGACCGTGACGATCGGGGCTGCGACCGGGACACAAGCAATGGGCACAATGGCCGTCCTCGCGGTCGCATCCGAGCCGTAGACCTTCCCGATCGGCGCTCCGCCCTTCGCGGATCGGCGGTCGTTTTCCTGGGCCTTTCGTCTCCGCCGGTGCACCCCGAAGGCCCGCTCTTAGCGGAACCGGCCGCGGCGGAAGAGATCCCGGCACGGCCCGGAGGAACACCCGACGCGGGTGCCCGGCGCCTGCCCGATCGGGTGGTCCGGTCCCTGAGGTACGAGCGAGTCCTCGGAGCGGGAAGCTACAAAAGGGTGTACCTCGTTTCGGCGACGAGTCGTCCCCCGGAAGGGGGCGATCCGATCGCCGGCGCAACAGCTCCCCGCACTTTCCGTTACGCCATGGCCGTGGAACGCCTGCGAAACAAACGAGACGTCAAGAACGCCTTTCGCGGGGTAAGGATCCCGGACCTCATACGGGAGGGACCGGAGGGCGGAACTCCCGTCGACGCCGGCGACCGGGAGCTCTTTGAAACCATCGTCGACTGGTGGGTCCAGGCCTCGGACGTGCCGGAGTTTGCCGGGGGGCGGCCGGTTTTTCCGCAAGCGCAAAGAGGCGACGGACCCTTGCCGGGCCTAGACCGGGCGATCGGGAGAACGAGATCCGCGCCGCGAAAGAACTTTGTTGGGTCCCGGTGGATGCTCTCCTTCAAGCCCGTCTACGAAACCGATCTCAAGCGGTTCGTGAGAAACTCGCCGGCGCTCTACCCCGTTGGCGGCTCGAGCGAAACGCTCCGGGGGTCCCCGGTCCGGGACGAGTACTGGTCGGAGCCCGTCCTCATGGGGTTCGTTCTCGAGGTGCTCCGCGCCGGGAAGCTCATGCACGACGCCGGCGTCGTGCACAGAGACATCAAGCCGAAAAACATAATGGTGTCCTTGTCCCCCTCTGCCTCCGACGGGAGTCTTCGGAGGAGGCCGGTCATTATCGACTACGGGTTTTCCGAGATTGGAAGTCCCACGGTCTTGGACGAGGGAGGAAAAGGACCACCGGGGCGAACGGCGGAAAAGGCCAGCGATGTTTGTGTGGTTCGCCCGGGCCAGCTCAAAGGGGAGATCGGCTACGTCCTCGTAGAGGACCTGGCCAATTACCGTGGGTGCCAAAGGGGAGACACCTATGCCATGGGGAAAACCTTGTACGAATTCATCTTTGGTTCCGCTGGCTTGCAAGAAGCACGAACGGAACAGGAGGACAGAGACCAGGAAGAAATTTCGGTGGAAGCAGCCCGGGTGCAAGCCAACGAATTTCATAGCCTCTTGTTCGGGAACCCCACGGCCGGGAACGAGAGTCGCTTTCGCCTGTCGCGGGGAGCCGCGGATTGCCTGCTGTCGATCGTTCGGGGCTTGTGCAGCGCCGGACGACGAGGGGGAGATCCCATGTCGTTCGCCGACGCGGAAACAAGCCTCTCGGGCTTTGTCTCCTCGCAGTCGTATGCTGCGTCTCGCTAAAAACGAAAACGAAATTAGCACGGCACGTTTTTGGTAACTACCAGAGAAGTGCTGTTCTTCGGGGAGCCATCCTTGTTGCAGACGATCAAAGCAATCCATGATGTGCTGTTGGTGTGACAGTTTTTCACGGATCCCTCTGCGATCCTATCCACGAGAGAGTTCGAAAGATGCCGGCGATCAGCCACCGGGAGGATAGGGTCAAAACGACCACTGGAACCCTCTCAAATGGTCAAATTGCGTCAACCACCACTACAACACTACAGTAGTAACAGCTGTCTTCCATGGACTTTTCCAAACTTGTAACTACGTACGTACTACCTACTACTTGTGAAACTCCTAGAAGCATTGCCCAAACATCGGGTTTGTTGCAAAGGCAACCCCCATCACAGAGGTGCAAAAGTAGTAACATGTTTTGCAATGGCGCTAGGGGTACCGGTACACGACGACGATTTACGCCACTCGTAGGTCGTATTTTCACCGTACGAGTACGTAGTTTTACTACCACGATTAGGTCGTATGAAGTTCTTGACAACTCCCACCAAGGACTTCGAAAGATGTGAGTTTTTTCTATCTATTGTGCACTGTATTTTCTACGTACTGGCACTTGTAGTATGATGTACACACCGATGCTGTATGATTTCTGTTTTGAAGCGTACGAGTACCGGTATCGGACTACTGAAAGTGAGTACTCGTACACTACGTTCCAGACGGTACGTTGGCGTAGGATATCCTACGGTACGGGTAGGGTCCATGGAACCAAAGTCGAGATGAGGGAGCTCCCMGGAAGGATATTGGGGGTGTGCTTTTCGATCGCAATCACAACAGTCCGTTGTACACATCGCAGCATCCATGCCCAATGGGAAAGCCGGCAGCGACATCTCAAGACCCCGCCATTGATTGACGAACAACAGAAAGCAGAAATGGTGACATCCTTCACGGCCGTGTTCTCTTGCGCGTTGGTCGTCACTATCATCGCAAGCCTTCGATCATCGAAACAGAGCACCATTTTCGGTTTCCGGACGTCTCGCGGTGGCGATGGCGATGGCAATGGCAATGGCAATGGCGCTGCGGCTCGATCGTCGGTTTCGGATCAGATTGTGAAGAGGTATTTGCCGGCATATCTTTTGGCCGTCTTTTCGGACTGGGCAAAGGGTCCGTGCGGTTACGAGCTGTATTCTTCCGGCGAGTACTACAACTACGACTCCCACCATGCGTATTTGTTGTGTTCGGTGGTTCCATTCGTGAGTTCCATGCTGCTCGGACCCGTCGTCTGTGGACCGCTCGCGGACATGGGAGGATCGAAGAGGGCGGCCGTGGTGTTTGCCATCGTCGCTGCACTCGGCAACGTTGCCAAACACTTTCGAGATTTCAGAGCGCTGGTGGTGGGGAGCATCCTGGAAGGCGTCTCTGCTTCTTTGCTTTTCACCGCGTTCGATTCGTGGCTGGTTCGATCCCATCACCGCGGTGCTCCTCCGGAGACGAAACCACCGGCGACGACCATCTCGCCGTGGACATCAAAGGCAGCGCCGTCCCTGCGGCTCTCCCGTGCGTTTGCCACGGCGGAATACAGAAACAACATGGTCGCCATTGCAGCGAGTTTCGTCCCTTCCGTTGCAACCGGCGCGATGCCCTTCCAACCATTGGCTTTGCCAAACGAGAAAGGAAGCACCGCCGTTGTCTATGCCGGCGGGGTGTTGAATGCATTCGATCTATCGACCCTTGCCCTGTTGCTCTGCGGAACATTCATTGGTCTTGTTTGGGACGAGATTCCGACCGAACCCGCGGAAGAACGAAGGGAGACACGACCCGGCAGCCACGCGGAAGGTGCGGGGGCCGACGCGGGAAGACGGCTTCCGCTGTGGAGGCGGCACCGGTCCCTGCTCGGGGGTGCGTCCTTTGAACTCCTTCGTTCCGAGGAAGTCTTCCTGGGCGGCGCCGTCTGCTCGTTGTTCGAGACCGCCATGTTTGTCTTTGCCGTTTCCTGGACGAAGGCGATCGCGTCGCGCGTCGACGACGACGAAAACATCCCGTTTGGCCTCGTCTTTGCCACCTTCATGCTCGGGTGCATGGTGGGGACCTCGGTCTATGCCTTGCTGATCGACGAAACGAAGGTCCGAAACGAGACCATCGGGGAGGGACTGCTAGCGGTAGCGACCTGCACCTTTATAGCAATGGCATCGACCAGGTCGGCCACGCCGGCGGTCTTTCTGGTGTGGTTCTTTCTGTTCGAGGCGACGGTCGGTGTGTACTTTCCAATGATGGGAACGCTCAAGTCGGAAATCGTTCCGGATTGCCACCGGACGACCGTCTGCAACCTGTACCGGGTCCCGTTCAACCTTTTCATGGTGGCATTCCTGTGGGTGTTGGAGCACCGTGGCATGTGTCCCGAGTCGTGCTTTGCACTCTGTGCCTGTATGGCGGGGGCGGCGTTTTTCTTCCAGGTGGCGCTCGGCAGGTGCCGCGAAACAAGGCTGCTCTCTCGGCTTTCGAAGCAGCACGAAGCGTCCTTCCGGGATCGAGGCATGCGGCAAAAGAAGGCGGCCTGAGAACCGGAACCGCGAATCGCACACAAAACAACCCGCCTCTGGAAGAAGGACCTGTGTTGCAAGGATTGCAATCTCACAGACAAAACACAAAAGCAGGAATATTTACAGTATGAATACCAGGTGTGTATGATTAACGATTAACAACATTATTTCGAGTGTGGATAGTTTTTGTCTTTCCCGAGGAAGGGCCACCAGCATCGTAGGATCGGAAAGATCTGCAGCTCTCGTAGCTGGCACAGAGTGGAAGCATTGCGTTCGTTTCGTTTTTCTTTTTTAAAAATTGAAACCGAGATCCGACCGGGTGGACCCCGAGCGATCCGGGCGCGAGGGACCTCTTTCTTCTCTGAGAATTACAGTACTGCGCCCAGCTTTTGCTTGCAAGAAACAAGCGGACCGGGAGCACACGCGGGGTGGTGTTTCTGGGTCGCAAAACCATGCCGTGTGCTCCACCCTGCGTCCACGAACAGAACAGGGTCCGTTGCAATTCGCCGAAGCGGTTCCGTGCGAGGCGCGGTGCGGGTTCCTGTTCCGTGCCTACCGAGGGTTCTTGCCGGATTTCCTTCCGACCCTCGAAATGGATCTCGCGGAAGCGAGATGAGATCCATCGATCCTTCGATCCTTTTTGTGCGGTTCGCTTCACTCCCCGAGGGAATTGTAAGGCGGGAGAAAGGCTTGCCCAAAGGCCCAGGCCCGTTGGTGCCGGATGTCATCCCGAGCTCGATCTGTGCAAGGAAAAGAAAAACCGTGCCGTGCAATGCAATGCAATGCAATKGGTGCCATTTGCCATTGCATCGGTCCATCGTATCGGCCCCATTCCCCCCGTTTGGTTGGTCCTCGCTTCCTGCTTTCCAGCGCAACGGGCTGGCAAGAAGAGCACTGTTCAACTGCAGCTGGCAAGAAGAGCACGAGGACAACCGCAGGCACACGCCACAACACACCACTCAATCCCCGTAGTCTTTGGGCCTGTAGACGGGGAAGCTGTCTTCTGTCTCTGTATCGGAAACGTCCTCCGAGCCGCCGGTTTCGTCTCGATCCGACGAACGACACGACCTTCCGCTTTCCGAATCGTCGCCGCCGCCCGAATCGTCCCCCGAGCCGCTGCCCCCGCAACGACTCCCTTCCCGGCGGTCCAGCATGGCGAGCCGCTCCCGAAAGGTGGGCCGGCGGCGGCCGAGCGAGAGCGTGTGCGCCTGTCGCGGGCCAAAAGGCCCCGGGCGGCAGGGGGCCACCGCCGAGTCGTCCTCGGAGGACACGGACCGGTTCCCGCAACCCCTTCCGCCCGCCGTTGTTGTTGTCGTTGTTGTTGTGGTTGTCGTTGCGGCGTGCCACCGGTGCCGGTGGGTCTGGAGCCGCTTTTCTTCCGTCACCCGAATGTCCCGAAAGGCCTGGGCCTGGATAAATCGTTGTTGTTTGGGAAGACGACGAGGCCGGTGCCGTTGAGAAGCGAACCGGGAAGAACACCGGGGTGTCCACAACGAAAGAGAAAGAAAGAAAAAAAGAAAGAAGCAAAACCAAGACTCGTGAGAACCAAAGGCGGCAAGAACGAACCACAACACCCACCACAAATATCGTACCGTTTTGCTCATGGCTCTCTCGTCGCCAATGTCCAGGTAATAGCCACTGTCATTGCCATTGCCACTGCCACTGCCATCGCGTTCGTCCCCGCCGGCGTGGTGTTCCAGGAACCCCCCGGGTCCGCCGGCCTGTCCCTCCCGGATGCCCGAGACGATCCTCTTGACGATTTCCAGCTTGGATCCCTTCGGTGCCAGCCCGTACTCCGAGAAGTGTTCCCTCAGCAGCTTGTTGAAGAGGACGTTGCCCGGGTGGAACCGGATCCCCTTGCCCCTCCCGCACAGGACGTCGCGGTCGGTGGGGGAAAGGATCCTCTCCGGCGACGGCGACGGCGACGCTTCCGAAGGGGGAGTCACGGGGGCGGCGGCGGCGGTGCCCCTCTCGGGCGCTTGTCCCGCTGTCCCGGGCACCACCGCCGATGCTTTCGACGAGGACGAGGACGACGAGGAAGAAGAGGAAGAAGAGGAGAACGATTCGTCTGCCGACGCTGCCATTGCGATTGCGGTCCCAGTGTGTTTGTGTGTGTGTGTGTGCGAGCTACGGGCGAACAAAAGGTTTGGCTCCTGTCGTTCGGGGTTTGTTACTGTATTGTATCGACACCCTTTGGTTGTCGCTGTTGTCGCTGCCATGGTTTCCAAGGACGCCAGTACCGTACCGTACCGTATAGTGATGCCGGTGGGTGGGTGGAGTCCCGGCGCGGAGCGTCGAAGAAAGGGGGGGATCGATGCGATGGATCGATGGAATCAATCGTTTCTACGGTAGTACGTGACGTCCCCATACCATACTGCCCCGTGTGAGTGACTGGCAGAATGAATCAATCATCATCTGTCCGACGACAACGTCAAACGTGAGACGTAAGATGCGAGACGTGAGACGTACCGTATGGTACGCTATCGTATCGAATCGTGTCGTGTCGTGTCGTGTCGTGTCGTACCATCGCCTTGGTCATGGATGGCCAGCCATGCCTTTGGTGGTACTTGTACCCGGTACCGTACAGTAGGGTACCAGGTATCGTATCTCACCGTATTCGCTCGACACCTTGGTTGGGGTTTCTGTTTTTTTTTGGCACCGGAGATTCCTTGGTGGTTCTTCGCAGGGCACCTACCACCGGTGTCGCGTTCGTTGACAACAAGAAACGAGCGGTGGTCTTCTTGACGCGACTCGATCAATCAAAATCAATCAATCCCTCGTCGCTTGGCACTGACTTGCTTAGTATGGTACTTTACTGGTTCTGACATCACTTGCTTTCTGCCAAAACCAATACGCGAAGTCCGGTCGTTGCGCGAGCGCTAGATGTCTGTCTGCTTGCGGTCTGTCCTCGCTCGTTGACCGGTCGCTCCGCTCCTTTTCGACCATCAAAAAAATGATCGGTGTGTCTCCAGTACGGTAGTACGGTATGGTACTCGTACTCTACCGTAGTTCGCAGTAGTTACTTTTGTGTACACTACACTACCGTTGCTCGTGGTGTCACCGTCCATCAAACAATCTCGGAAAAGAAAATTTTATCCCAGCGGTTTCGCGGAATCTGGTTCGTCCTTCGTGCCTGTAGATAGATGGTGGTATGGTATGTGTAGCTTGTGTGTGTATGCTGCGGCTGCGATGCACAAACCGCAATCCTTGGCGGAGCGCCACTACATTGCACCAGCATTCGACACACTGCGGTTGCCTACGGTACGGTACGATACGGCACCGGGGACAAGTCACTCTGGAGTTTCGGTTCCGACCAGCCACTCCCGTCGCAAGGCGTCGCATCGCACTGCAGTGCATTCCGTTTCGTTCCTGCCCGCCGCATGCCATGCTGACCGACTACTCCAAGTGGGATCGCCTGGAGGTTTCGAGCAGCGACGGGGACTCGGGGAGCGAGGACGATGCCCACCCTGCGGCACCCCGGGTCACCCGGTTGGAGGCACCGAGCCGGATCACCTTTGGGGGCGGGTCCCCCACCATCGCCGCGTCTCCGCCGGCCCCCGGCCCACGCGCAAGCCCCGCCGCCGCACCCCTTGCGCCGCGGGAAGCGCCAGCCCCGGAGGGAACCGGTGCGGCGGGGGCACCCCCCGGCGGAAACGCAAGCGCACCTTCGGCGTGGACCGAGCGCGGTGGCCTTGTTTTCGTCGACGCCGCCGCACACGGGCACCGGGCCCGCAACCTCTACTGGTCGCAGGACCGGTACTCGGTGGTGCTCCGGCTGGAGCTGGAGGGGGCCGAAAAGGTCGGATCGGTGACCGTCGGGGGGATCCTCCCCTACCGCGACCGGTGTGCGGCCGCCGGGACGGCCAGGCCGGTGCTGTCGGCCGGGAGCAGGGACGGCACCGTGCTGCTGGAGGGGGAACTCCCGCACCCCGTCCACCTGGACGAGGACGAGGAGGTCGTGGACTGGTCCGTGGAAGCGGCTCCCTCGGAGGCGACCGGGAGGTACCTCTGCGTCGCGCTGCGCAAGGCCGTTCCCATGCAGGGCCTGTCGGTGTGGTGGCGCCGTCCGCTGACGGAATTCCCCGAAGCCGACCTCGGCGCCATCCGGGGCGCGGAGCTTTCGAAGGGCGGCTCGGACGAGTTTCTCCGGGCATGGGAAGAAGCCCACAAGGTGTTTCGGGAGGGGAAACCGAAGCGGTTGCCACGGAATGGACCCGGCGGGCCGTGATGCAATCGCCGCAAGCGAAGGGTCCGAGGGGCGACGAATGCGTCGTTCGAGAACCTATTCGAACAACCGTCTCGTGCCATGCAACGAGGAGAAAGCCGGTGCGAATGTCTCTGAAATGTATATCATTGGGAGTGGGGCAAAGAGAGGTGAGGAAATGATGGTTTTTTTTGGCACAATGGGGAATGTTTGACACTGTACTAGTACTACCGATCGATGAGTGTTACAATGACGATATATTCTCAAAAAAAAAAGTAGATAGAGACATCGGAATGCAATTGACGATGAAACCATAATCAGAGCAACGCTTATTCGCTGCAGCAAAGCAGTACAGTCCCCTTCGAGGAGCAGCATCGTTGTGATAATTTGGAATGCATCTATCTGTTTCTTACGCAAATCTCTCTGCCCAAACTTTTTTTTCGTTCAGGCGTTTGGTCATCGGAAACGAGTTCTTCCCCGGCACGGTTGCTCTTGATTTGGCAACAACGTTTGCAAGGCACTGCGCATGACAGTAAATCCAAGACTCGAGGCTTCCCTTCCTGTCGTTCTTGGACGATATCGAGCATCGATTCCCTCGAACTTTGCATGGATTGCTGCAATCATCCGGTCAGAAATTCTACGACCGTTGGAATCGAAAGGATGCAAAACTTTTGAAGGTTCCGCTGGACAGAAGAACAAGTCACCAAGAATCATCCAAAAGCACCAGTACTAGTAGTACCGCAGGAGGAAATCGTGTGCACTGCCAATACCGTCTGCCAATACCGTCTGAAAAAGCGATATCTCGAGTCATTTAGTTTCCATTCTAGTGAATGATACTTTCCGTAGTATTGAGTATTGCACATCGTTTTTCAAGCTCTATCCCCACGGCCACCAAACGATAAACGTACTTTAGACTATTAGTATTTGCACGGTTATCTACGCAATGAATTGGGGACAGTTCCTCAACATTTATCCACCTGCTGCTCTCTAGCGATAAATTGCCTCATGTCTCAACTTGCGTATTGTACTGCATCTTGAATAGGTGAGGAAGCAAGCAGATGTGAATGCAACACAAAGACCGCGAATGAATCATTGCTGCTATAATCTTTTTCGCCTTTTGAGTGCAGCAGTGGTGGCAGACACCCTTGTTTCAAAGCCAAGTGCATCGCAGGTTTCCTTTGCGCCTTCTCTCAATTCGATTGCTTTCGTTGCATAGAGGGCGCACAAAACTGTAATATTGAAGTACTTGCACGGGGTTCATCTTAGGTTGAAAGGCTATAGATAAGGGCTGGGTGAAGGCAAGCAAGTCAACTATCTCTCGAGTACAGTATCCTATTGTACATGTGACGAAAACTTGAAATAATTGTAGCTGTGTCGTCTTTTCGACAGATCAGAAGTCTTGACAGGCCTTTTGAAAAAATAGCTAGTGTTAGAATTTTCCATAAACATTATCTGATTTCTGCTTGTCTCGTCCAATACCTGAATTTAGGAGGTAGTGGAATGCTGATACTAATTTTGTTCTCGGGAATGTCCGAATCATCGGAACTATATTGGTAGCTGCTGACGAGGTTCTGGGTTTCATCACGAATCCATTCTACGATAGCATCCGAACACTTTCGGATACAATCTTCTCCGTTGGTCGCAACTGATTGACAAGGGTGGGGAAACTTCAAGGAATGGCAGCAAAGATACATTCCGTTTGTTCTCAAGTGTCTAGCTCCTCCATCGTATTTCGAATCTCCAACGATTGGCATTCCCAAACAGTAGGAAAGGTGCCTGCGGATTTGATGCGTCCTCCCGGTCTTCGGACGAACTTGAACCAGCGAGAATATTTCGCAGTTGGTGTCAGTCTCGCATTTGTTATTGTGGCCATTGGAAACATCTTCGCTCCGCAAGGGATGATCTGCG
Source organism: Pseudo-nitzschia multistriata (assembly GCA_900660405.1). Classification (NCBI taxonomy): domain Eukaryota; phylum Bacillariophyta; class Bacillariophyceae; order Bacillariales; family Bacillariaceae; genus Pseudo-nitzschia; species Pseudo-nitzschia multistriata. The sequence continues at coordinate 20,870 of CAACVS010000032.1, read as the reverse complement.
TGGAGAGAGGACGACGACAAAGGAACCGAAGTTGTTAGCCTCCTAATTTCCGAAACGGATTCTCGATTCTCGATGGGGTAATCCACCACGAGCCATTTCGTGGATGTATCAGTTGTTTTTGGAGAAGCGGTGAAATTGGCTTCGTAGCCCTGTGTAGACTTCGCAGCAGTATCGCCACCACTAAGTTGGGAGGACAAGTCAGGGTCTCGTTCGAATACAAGGGCTGAATACGTCTTGCAAACCGTGCGCGCTGCAAATGCTTGAGAGAGTTTGCGCATACTCATCTGCGTCTTGGCAATTAGTACCAATCCGCTGGTACGACGGTCTAACCGATGAATGGGACGAGGGCAATAGGTAGGATCGAGTTGTGATGGTCTCAAGAGAAATCCGAGGATCGATTGCAAGTCGTCGATTCTTGTCTGCGTACCAGTCTTACTGGTACTGCCGATGGTGGTCATATTTTCAGGCTTGTTGACCACGGCTAGGTGATCATCTTCGTAGATGACAGGTACCGAACAAATTGTGTCGATGGGTGGGAACATGTACTTCGTCACAGTCAACGGATATCGATTGACGCTGGGAATCGGTTCCAGGAGAACGAGCACGGTTTTGTTTGGTACCAATATAGACCTTGTGTTTCCGATATGGTTTTGCAGTGTTTCGAGCGACATGAAGATGTCTGAGTTTTCTTTATCTCTCAATGTGGAGGCTGGTTTTTCGTTTTCTATCCAAGCTTCGGGCCCCGTATCGTTGTTGGAATCCGAAGTAGTTGTGGCATTGAACAAAAGGAATCTACCAAACTTTAAAGACAGTTTAGCCTGTGATTTCGATGGGATTAGCCCGTTTGGATTCCATTCTAGCAATGCGTCGATGATTTCAATATCTCCGGAACATTGTTTCTGGCCGTCTTTGAAGACTTTTCTTTTCCCGCTGTTCTTCTCCTTCGTAGTTAGAGTTCGTACAGAACATCGATCAATAACTTTGAATCCATACGTCAAATTCGGTATTTTCGAATCATACTGCTGTTGATCATGTGTTGACACAAATATATTCTGATAAACGTCTGGCACTGGAGGAGTTGGTGGTGGAGACAATGAAGAGACGAAGCCGCTCTTGTGGTGAAACGTCATTGCTATGAACACCGCCAACATTGTCATTTTGTGATTGGAATTCAGGCAATTGCCATCGCGAAACGGCGCAACTTGCATCTATTCCGCCCTCCTCCAGTCTTCAACAAGTTCTCTCGAGATGGATTCGACAAGCATTCCCGCGCAAGTCTTTACAATGTCAAAGGATGAAGTCAAATATGGGTCGAACCATCCTGTATTCAACGATCAAAAAGAGTTCTGGAAAAATTGTGAAGACAGAGTGTAATCACCCGTTAATCTAGATTGACTAAAAATCGACCCATCAAGTCAATCTAGACAAAAGGAAAGGGACAGAATGCCGGCAAAATGCCAGTCTTTTTGGGAATTTAGAATCTTAACTATTTTGATGGAATGAATCAAAAGAGGGCATTCCCCCACAACAGGCTCAAAATATTATTCTTGGGTTCCACACTAAATCTACTAGTCATTTTTTAATGGGGATCTAACAACAAGAAGGGCCGTTCAAAAATGAGGACTACTAGATATTGACAATCTAGACCTCATTTTTCCATTCGTCTGTCTATCAAATCTAGTAGTCAATCTAGATTAACAGGAATTACCCATTGTGTTCCTTGCCTTTTTCCATATCATTCCTTGAATCATGAGCTCTCCTCCTCCAAGCTCTATTGATCACAGCTCCTCTTGCTTGTGACAGGCTCCATTCCTCTTGTAGTACACTCTCTTTAAGGACCTACTGTAAATAAATATTACTGTTGGGTACAAAGGATATTTAATAGTATGATTGTGTTTGATTGGTGTTGAGTACTAAGGATATTTAGTAGTATGATTGTGTTTGATTGGTAAGTCAATTAAAGATTGTACTTAAACGAAAGAAACATTCTTTTCTTCTGCAGCTCTCATGATGTTATTTTTGTGATGTTGTCTATTTTATTTTGAGTTTCTTCCTTAAGTCACAACAACTGATTTATTGACACATTCCTATTAGTAGTCTCTTGTACCATGCTCTCTAAAGTGATGTCTTGCTTCTTTGTTGTTCAGTCTCCTTGGTTCTTTGTTTGCTGATCTGTTGGTCAGGACATGCGAGTGTGTACCCATCAATTCATCTTAAGTTCTCCAATACTAATGCTGTTTCTTCAGCATTGATTCCTTTTTGCAGTTTTTGACCAAAGCAGACATCAAACTTTATCTTACTACAACAGACAAAGTGTTTTTATAGGCTATTTGCAAATGGTCATTCCGTATGTTCCTGGACATTTGGAATGAAAATCTACACTGTAATTTGCACTTTCTTGTGAACATTTACCAGCACAGGAGATTCACTTTCTTACTAGATATGGTTTCCGGCCCTAACCCATGGTGGTTCCTGTGCCTGGTGCTACAGATTTAATCAGTCCTGGATAGCTGAATTAACCATTTCACCAGCAGTATACATATGGTGACTCAAGCCTTGCACATGCTTACCTGTGGTTGTCAATGGTGGGTGACTACTAGTAAAAGAAATTGAAGAATTGTGTAGATCAAGTGTTGCCAACAAATAGTAGTAGCACTAGGACTAAAGAAGTTCACTGCCTAACCATCACATAAAAGAAATAAAAAGACCTCAACAGCATTAACACCAGTACTATCAACACAATTTAATAAGAATAAAAAAATGTAATTTCAAAACAAATTTCTTCAGACGCATGAAATTACACTTCATTTCTGAAAATTATCACCTAGATTTCCTACTGATTCCTACATAGTACATAACTGAACAGGGCCTTCTGACAAACAAACCACCATGGTTACACCCCCTTCCAAAGGGAAAAACCTCCTCCCTGACCCTTATTAAAGCACTCTCTTAAGACCCAAGATACCATTAATATGATCATTTTGTCCTCTGCTGCAGGCCTTGCCTCAGCTACATCCCCCATCCCCAGTTCTTCTGGACTAGAAGCAGCAGCGTTTCCGCTCGTCATGATGTTGTTGTTTCCAGAATTTGCTCCAGAAAGCAACAACAATAACCCCAGCCCCAAGTATTCTTCACCCAAGACCTCCTTGGAAGAACAGTTCCTGGAATAGGCTACATACTCAGTTTAAAAGAAGATTCCTCAGCCTCCCCTTGCACCAGTTCCAGTATTTGTAGACTACTGGAAAGTGATTCCAGTCATGTTGTTGTTGTTGTTGTTGTTGTTGTTGTTGTTGTTGTTGTTGTTGTTGTTTCTAACATTTGTGCTACCAAGCAACAACAACAAACCCAGCCCCCAGCATTCAACCAAGACCTTTCCTTTGAAGAACCACTCCTGGAGTCTATGCTGCATTCTCAGTTTAAGATGATTCACCACCAGCCTCGACTCCATACTAGTTCCAGTATTTACAAACTGGAGGAAGAAGATTATGGTCAGTATGTTGTTGTTTCCAACATTCATGTTGGACAGCAACAACAACACCTCAACAAGCTCTTATTAGTAAAGCATTTCCACCAAGCTGATGCTACTATGATCAGTATCCTTCCCCACCCCAAGTTTCAAATTAGTATTAGTACTATGCACAAATAATTATTTTGAGAAGCAACACTACTTTAAATATCATCAAACAGAGGTATTCTTTCTTGTAACTTGTGTTGCCAAATGTTGCTACCCACACATGTGCACCCCCAGCAAAAAAGGAAGAAAGTATTTTTCTCAATTTGGATTTGTACTAGAGTATAAACAGGTTCAGGATATGAGGAGATACAAGTAAAATCTTGAAAACAGAGAAAAATCAATTTGAGGGTTGGGGTGGAAGTACAAAAAACTTAATCCATGGACAAATTCTCAGATTGTAACTTGTGAGTGAATCAAATGAGTCAATTGATCAAGTGAATCTGATGGATGATCATTGACAATTGCAATGAATCAAAAATTATCCCAATTGCCAGATTCTACTACCATTTGGATCATTATCCAATGCATCTATAAAATACATCTTGTACATAGTGAATGTTACTCCTGTTAGCATCACTAAATGTAGACTTAGTACTCCTAGAGCCTTGTGGGGATACTGGCACTTCATGTACATAGGCCAGCAGATTCAAAGGTTTTTGAACAGTTACTGATTAACATTGGACCTCTAGCTCTAGCATTTGCAAAGGGCATCAAATATCTACCAAAAGGGTAGACTGCATGGTGGTGATGGCAGGATGAGATATATGGTCAAGCACCCTAGCCCCATGCAATAGTAGACTCTGAGTTCAATTCTCTGTATCGTGAATGGCACGATCCACTGTGATTACACAAAATGCTTTGATACTCAAATATTTAATAGTACATAATATATATTCAGCAAAAAAATACACGACACGTAATCTCATTTTTTCATATCTCTCTTTTTTGTATCAGCAGGAATTTTTGTGGTGACAGCTTGTACTGTCACCGATCAGAATGCAACCTCACGACCAGCATGAGTTGTACCATGCACTTATAGTGTATCGTTATGCTGATCTATCATGATATAGATTCACTAGGCTTCATACAATCCCGGCGGTAACTGTTGTTCTGCTTGTGTTACTTGCCTTGTCGGAAAGCGTCGCGCAGAGGGATAGTCCATGTCAAGAGCGCGAGCACTGCTCAAATGGTTGACCAAGTCACGGGAAGGTCTCCTCCAAGACTCCTGGAAGTATGCACTCGTGGCATCTGAAAAGGACGAAACAGTAGTCATATTTTCTGTATCTGCATGCACGTCGTCGGGAATATCACCATGAAGATGACGAATTTCTCTTTGCTTCGAGTTTTCCTCCTCAAATTTGTTTATCTTTTCTTCAACATCGTTTTGATCGATGTCATAGTGCGTTCGAAACAGCATCGATGCCACAATAGCGTTGCTCGGTAATGCCAAGGGTTTTGCATAGGATCCAGCACCAGCTGACGATCTGGAAGGCTTTTCAAACGAAAATCCACCCGTAGATCTATTGTCATCGTCTACATAGCCATCGTCAATGTATTGATTTCTGCTTGGCCGATTGGCAGGGGAGTAATTGTGTCTAGAAAGACGAGATCTATTGCCAGAATTTCTTAGTTGGGCTCTAGAAATTCCATTACCAAAACTGGACTGCTTTTCCCAAGGACCAACATCGTCGAAGCTATCGTTGTCGTCGTCGTCCTTGTCCTCTTCTTCGAAAGACTTTCTACGATGAATAGGATATTGATTTTTCTGATACGCTCTCCAGTCACCACCAAAATCTTCAGGTCGATTGGATCGCACAGCGAAGTTTTCTTTTGCACTAGCTCCGTTCGGAAGAGATTCGAAAGGGTCAGATGGTGGCAACTGAATGTTGCTGGATGCAATAGAAGAATTTCTCTTCTTAAATGATGGTGGACGAGCAACAAAATCGTCGAATTGAAATTCGGAACTTTTCCTCTGTGAGTTTTCCGATCTGAACCAATCGTTCCCTTGGACCACCTTCTTTCCAGACGGCACTATATTATTGTTCTCAGCGCCTGATTGAGTATTTTTATGTGTCAACGGTTGACGGCCATTTTGAGGGATGTCAGTACTTTTAGCCTTATGGACAGGGCTAGGACTATAGGAAAGAGATGTTATACTGACTTGTTGTGACGCAAGAGATTTAGTGCTCGCTTTTTGTACACGGCGCTCATCACAACGACCTCGTTGTGCTCTGCAACGTCCCTCAAACTCAGTCGACGATTTGTAGCTACGTTCAAAATACGCATCACCCCAGGAAGACGAGATGTCAGATTCAGTTGCTGCTAATTTTTGTCGAGATTCTTGTTGGTTTGAAGAGCACTCATCAAAGAAGCTATCTTTCTTGGTGCTAAGGGGGAAGAAAGCGTCAAATTCCTTCTGCCCGTCCTTTTCGTCGCCTTCAGTACCTGGAAAGAAGGCATCGAATTCGTTCACGTCATCGGCATTTTGGCCGCTATGGATGGGGTTCAATTTATCATCGGTAACAATTTCAGAAGTTTTAGAGACAATTTCATTCGTCTTTGAACGCTGTTGGATTCTCGTTTCTTGGCTAGTTTCACTGCAGCTGAACTGGGTTTCATCATCGTCTATGCTGTAGTTTCTGTCTCCGTATGGGTAGTCGGCGGGAAGTTGGAATGTTGATTCCACCACGGTTGAGGCCTTGTCCTCGTCGATGGTAAATTGATAAAATTTGCGTTCTTTGACCATTCTCTCAATACCGCCCATCGCAGGTTCTTTTTCACCAGCGCTGATACTATGTGTGTTATCTAATGATGAATCCATCTTCGCTAGATTACTCATAGTTAGCTTTGTCGTTTGTTCCTTGGAAAAGAAATCTGTCGGATCACTTGCGACAGAGCTGTACGATGATTGCGGATTTGCCGATGACTGTTCTTCACGAGAAGGAATGGTATGACATTTCTTTGTTACGTTTTGTTTAGAATGCCCGCCAATTGGGTTGATTTGAAAACCAAAGGAATTAGATGCGGAATTAGTTGCAGCGGATGAAGCAACAGGGAAAAATGAATGCTGGTTAGCATCAGTCGTCTTATTGTCACCAAAGCCAACCACATCTGCATTATCGTTGTTGCCCCATTTAATCTCCTCTTCCTGTATCTTGGATTGAATCTTCTTTGTAGAACTTGGCCCTCGTATCACTGATGTATCTTTTCCAGGTGATTTGATGGGACTGAATTCTCTCTTTTTACTGCCCTTGTTATCCCTGTCCTTGCTTGGGGTTCGATTAATGAGTGCGGTTGCCTTCTTGTCGAACATGATGTCTCTCTTGTACTCTCCACTTTCGCTTTCTGTGGAAGGAAATGTGGAAATGTGTTCCACACCCCACGAAGAAGAGAAAGATTTCTTAAGCTCCAAACCTGCTGTTATACTTTCATCGTCATCGCCATCTAGTCGTTCAAATTGGTTTTTTCGGGGCCTCCACTTGCTTCCTTCATTTCCAGCGAGTCTACCAAACGGCTGATTACCGCTCGAGGAGCTCATTACGGAGTCTCCGCTTCCATTGTTAAGTGATCTAAAACTAGAACCCTTTTTTAGCATTCGTCGTACGAATCCTGTTGATTCGTAGCTTGACTTTTTCTTTTTCAAGCTGGGCATGATTATTTGCTATTCGACCCAAATTCGTTCACAAAAAATACAGTATGATGTTATCTTCTATGGGAGAAAATGCAATAAAATGTTTTCATTTACGGTGCATGGTGCTCGAAAATATAAGCAGGTTTATGTAACACACTCTTGGGATAAATGTTTGACCGACCTATTTTTCGCGGAATAACATGAAGATCGGTGCGCCCCCCTTTTTGTCGATCGCCGAATGCGTGTCGAGGTATTTTTGCGATAAGAGTTCGCCCGGCTTGGAAACTGCCATTTTTTCTTCATCTGAGACGCGTTGGACTCAGAGAAACATTTTCAGGAATCAGAGAAGAACCTATGCGAAACGTACGCGAACACATTTACGTTACTTTACAGGTAAATTAAACGTGTGTCGAACCAAAACTTAAGTACAAACCTTATTACAGAATGGTCAAACTCGTACGATGTACCGAGTAACATAATTTTTAAAAATAAAATCTTATCCGCAATCGAATAGAGCAAATTACTTCTATCCATTCGAAAGGTCTAGCGAAAACCAACAACCGATACCAAACTACAAGGAAGATATGCGCCATGCCAGTATATCAATGATTTTCAACTTTATCCACCAAGGAGCGCAAAAAGCAAGGGTTTCTGCGTTGGCGTAAGGTTCTTTTATGCACCAACCGGTTCACCTTTTGAATGAGGTGGGATAAAAACCTCTACGGTATCGACCAAATCAACGAACCGTAGGAAGCTCAGTCAAAGAAAACTGGAATTGATATCGCAGCCACAATGGTTGTGATGACGTCGTCTGTAACAATGAAGAATTCAAAAATTCAAGCAACAAGGTGAGGCGGGGGAGGAGTTCAACCGTTCGTGACCGGAGGCAATGACCAAAGCTCACGCAACATCGATAATGGCATACAAATTGCAACGATAACTGCGACTCGACTCGACTCAAGTCGACTTGACTCGACTGGACTCGCTTTCATGCCGCAACTCGCCGCGTTTTATAGCACCAAGTTGACGACATGGCTCCTTGTGCTATGTTCGTACCAGCAGTTTTGAGTCCAAATTATTGCTGATAAAGTCTAGTAATGACTGCAAATGCATGTCGGTATCGTTATGGATGCAGCTTTTTAAACAGTGGGGATGATCATTACAAATATTCTTACTGTATTATGTAGTATCTTATCAGCTAATGCCAATCATTTCATTGCAACAAAGTTAGTGAGCGAAACAGCAAAACGAATAATCGCGTAGTATTTCACACTAACTAGCTCGTGATGCATTGCGTATAGAGAAAAATTATACAATCATGCATCCTGGGCCGACAACCACAGAATAGGAGTAGGTTACAACGTCGACACACTTTCTCCCTCTTCATCTAGATCTAAATGTTGAAAATGTGTCATGGGGCTAATTGAGACACGGCGGGGAGGTCCTTCGCGGCCAGCGTTGCGATAAGGGGTCACCCTATCATCAAGATTGATGCTGTCCTCGTGGAGAATCTCATGAGCATTGCTACGTTCAGACTTAGCAGAACCAGGACGAAGAGGAGTTGCATTCTTTGGATCAGCCCCATGACGACGGGGATTCTCGTGGTTCCTTTCGCGGCTGTTCGAGCCATGGTGTCTCCTAGAACTCCCTGGATCGAATAGATCGTGTCTTGGGACATTTGCACTTTCACTGGCATGAGGATTGCCGCTACCATTCAGGGTAGGCTGAGGTGTTTCAAGCGGATGACTATATCCCAAATACGGTAAATAGGGCATTTCGGGAGGAGAAATATGGGGTTGATGATGTTGCTGATACTGATTTTGATATGGATAATGATGCTGCGTCATCATAGGATGATGATAACCATGAGGTAGTGCCATGTACATCCCGTGATGTACGTAGCCGTCCTGGATGAATGAATGAATGGAGAAGAGGAGAATCAGGTAAAGAATTTACCGGATTGGGTGTTTTCGTAATCATGGAGAGCAAGAATATAGAATGTTAGTATTAATATCGACAAATAGATAGCAGTCTATAAGGAACGTTGAAGCACTTACAGCGAGCAGAGGAGGCGAAAGAAACGAATTGCTTTCGATATTACAGTGTTGGTGTAGAGGCGTCGTCCCTGGACACACACTAAAGATTCGTGGTGGTAATTGAGAGGGCGGAAGCCCGCTCTCACGAGTTCCATTGCCTAAAACTTGATTAGTTGCATTCGCATCATCAGCCACGCATGTATTCGGGTACGAGTTTCCGTAATCTCTGATGTTTTCAATCTTTAGCAATATTTCCTTCAAGAGCCAGTCTCTCACGTGCGGCGGAATCGAAACCGATTTGCACTCCCCGTTGTTATTAAGGATTAATCCATCAATTCTTGTATTCTGATTTATGTTATCGATCCACATATCTTGAGTTTGAAAAGAAGAAGTGATGTTGCTCGAATCGTAGTAATCGTTGTTGATGGTGTTGCTTCTGCAGCCAAAACCATCCCCACGACAGGTACCAATGAAATCTTCATCATTCAAATTGGTATCGCATTCAAAAGAATTCTTGGTCATAGCAACAGGCATGTATGGTTGCATCTGCTGGCAATGGTGCTGATAATCATAGGAGGGTTGATTGCCCGTGAATTGAGCTTGGGTCTGGTCTACCCAACACCCAAGGGTTGGTTGGAAACCTGTCGAATTGAAGCTGGCCATCATCGTCGCACCTGGAATGAAGCATTCATTGCCGTTGGTCTGTCGGTGACATTGGTGATCATGCCCATGCTGATGCTGGTGCCGGTGCTTCTTTTGGTGGTTCTTGTAATGGATATTGCTGGTTTTCGGCTTCTGATCGCGATTGAAGGTGTTTTTGCTACGGTCTTTGTTGCCCTTTTTGTTGGTGTTGCTGTTACTATTACTATTACCATTGTCACTGTTATTGTTAATATTGTTGCTACGTGGCCTCTCCCTATCCATGTTTTTGCTCTTGAATTTATTGCTCTTCGAGGTTTTGTTATTCTTCGTGAACGCTTGATTTGGAGTCTTCTGTGTTGTTCCATGTTTGTTGCTAGTATCGGCGAAGACATTTGGATTCCTGAACTTATCGGTCCCTCGGTGCCGAGACTCCTTCCTATCCGCGTCGATGTAGATACTCATGGTGGTTGACGATAGGAGCTGTGGTTCCTTCTTGCTGTTAGTGTCGTTCTTGCTGTCGTTGTCTAAAGCGGTCTTGCTTGTTTTCAATCCAGCTTTTCTTGATGCCTGTTGCGCGTCTTCGGTGGTCGGGTTCATGACGAGGTGTCGTTGATGTTCGAAGTTAGGAATGGAAGAAATTCAAAGATATCGTTGCAATCCGAACTGTTACTGCAGAGGAAGAAGATAAAAATTCATTAAAAAAAGGTCAGATTGTTCAATGCAACCGCGAAAGAGCAATGCGCTATGCGTAGGTCAAGCCCTTCGCTGAAGGAATTCTAGTGGTGAGAGGTTCATTAATGAGGCCCAATAGACATCTTCTACAAGATCAAACTTTCGTCAATCATTACCATTGCTGGTGCTGTTTTTCTTGCTTTCAAGAACGTACCAATGCGGTATTATGGACTGTACGCTCGGTTCTTTGTGATGGTAAATCACGACGACGACCTTCTCGACCTTAATTTGAATTTTACGGCAGATCCTCGTTGTTCTTCGTACAAATTGTAGGCAAGATACTTTTGAGAATTCCTCTTTTTTTAGTTCCCATTCATAACGAGCGTTGCTCGTACGGTACCAACATGAAGCAAGATCGAAAGTGACAGGCGTATTGTTTTGTTGGCAAAGAACGCGTAAAAGAAGAAGAAAGTTGTCGTAACTGGTACATTAATTTCTAATTTCGTTCTAAAGCTTGGTCGTGCTTGTTCAGAGGTTGATCAGTGATGAAACTTTTGAAGTTTTTCAGTTATTTATTCATTCGGATTGGTCATACTCGTAGGCGAATGAACGGGAGTCGTCTGTCGTCTGTCCGTACCTTTCATAGTACGTACCTACTGGTACTACAAGTGGTACGTACTGAAATAGTAATAAAAAATCTAGAAATCTTGATAATATTCCAATCAGCCATGAATCAACAAGCATTTAGATGTCACTCAGAAAAACTCTGACACTCTGCACACTCCTTCTAATTTACTTCACAGTATTTTTTCACCATAAATATGGCACGGTGCACTCAGAAAATACTGCAATACTAGTAGTAGTGATGAATTACTAAATTGATTTCATCCTCCACAGCACCGCTGCCTTCTTGTTGCTGTCAGACAAAGTAGTACTAGTACTAGTACTAACAAAAATAGTTACTACATTGCAAAAACTATGTAAGTGCCAGCAAAGTGGTAAGTGCTGCTCTGAAAAGAATTTAAAGCAAAGCTAATAAGTGACATCAGCAATTGCTACTACTAGCCAAAAGCAAGCTTTGCTTGTAAGTTATCTTTAGTAGTACCACTGGAAACATTACCACATACATACCAGTACAAGTATGCATACAGTGTATATGAAGGAATGACCCTCCAAAACAATACAGTGGTGCAAAAATAAATTGAGTAGATATTTAGTAAAGTTCAGTTCTACTACCAAAAAAATAACTTTTTCCCTTTGCATGTTGCCAGAAAATGTTGCCAGCACCTAGAAAAGTTAAAACAATCTTTCTTTGCTACTACTACATTGGTACAAGTTCTATACTTCATACATCCCTATCATCACTGAAATATATTATGAATATATTTTGATAAATATAAATAACAATACTAGTACTACTAGTACTACTAGCTATTCACTTAAAATACATCACTAAACCTGATGGTTGAAGAAGTTACTCAAATGCTCCTTGCATACAGCAACATTGCAACTTCTGCAACCATGTCTTGAAATTTTCATACTAATAGTACTAATCCAGGGCAACTTCCTCAATCTCCTCACTTATGAGGAGTTAGGACACCTGTGCTTCTTTGCTTCTTCTTTTACACAGATGAGAGAATAGTTCCTCTTCACTCATTCATACTTTCCACTGCATATTTCTTCCTGTGGCTTTGAAGTTACCTTTGCATGAGCAATGGTAGTGCTGGTAATTTTGTTCACAGCACCACAGAAGAAACAAATCTCACAATTGCAATGGTGTCATTTTCCATTTTTGGAAGTCTTTCTTGGCATCCAGCACTCTGGCTTATAGTAATCTTCACCATATGGAGCTTTCCAGACCAATCTTCAAATGTGTACAGGTTGGACTCTTTTTCTATCAGCTGCAGGATTCTTTCATCAAACAAGAACAAGAAGAACAAATATGCCAACCCTTCCACCTTAATGCCAACCCTTCCACCTTACTATTGTTAGTGCAGCAATCCAATGTATTCCTTCTTACAGTATGGATGAGACCTGGTGGGGCTGCACCTTCTCCAGGTGATGTATACTGAATAGAGGGGGGAGGAGACCCCTCCTCTACATCATCACCCAACTTCTTGCCATTCCATGCCACCATGACACCAATGCAACAAGCTTTGTTGACAGTATTTGACTGTTACCAGTCTTGGCATCCTCAAATGAGGAGGAGACCCAAACAACTCTTCCTTGTTGGAGATAGTCAAGATTGATACTTCCAGCAGTACTACTACTAGTAGTAGTACTCCTAGACATCATAGTAGCTGATCTCTCCTCTTGGGTGGACTTGGATCAGTACTGGCGTCTTGTAGTTGCTCAAAGAATTGCACAAGATTCCTGACACAGGGAGATTCATGCTGAGTGACATTGTTGTTGCATTATTCTTCATAGTAGTCATTGTCATGTGCTTTTCATCACCATCTGAAGACATGTGTGCACCAGCAGGAGGAATTTTAGTGGGACTCATGAGAATTGAGGAGTCCTGGAGAAAATGTTCCAATTCATCCTGCTCCATATCAGATGAATCAGAGAGGTCACCATGCCACAGTCAAGGAGTTCTTGAATTTGTCAAAGGGAGCATTGCAGTACTAGTAGTAAGGAGGAGGGGCACCAGAAAGACTTCCAAGAGAACCACTAGGAGTATCACCACTGAAAACATTGCTGTCATCTTGGGAGACCACCACTGTCGTCAGATACTAGGTCTGCATCCTCACTAGTACTAKTAGTAGCTACCATATGAACAATTGTCATCACCATCAGAAAAAGAATCATCATCATCCATGATCATGGTGATATGGTTATGTTTGGGTGATAGTTGATATGATGGTTTGGAGTGTTTTATGTTTTCTTGCTTGGATATTATGAGGAGGAGAGAAATGAATGAGGAGAAAAGATGTTTTATATCAATTAATTGTTGAAAACTTTTATTGGCATTTCAGTCTTATTTGTGTAGGATTTGTACTGTAGTAGTCTACACAGGTGAAAATTGGCTACACTGCACTGCACTGCACTTCACTATCTTTAGTGTGCCGTAGCCAGTAACCTTGAAGAATTCTTACTACAGTCCTGCTGGAGGACTTACCAAGGAAACAAAAAGAAACTTTCTTTTAGTGTGGATTTGTACAAACCCCGGTATATTAATTTTTGCAAATAAATGAGTTCCTTGACCAAAATGAATTATTCATTTTTAACTTAAACATTCAGTCATTATTGTGACAACAAGTCATTCTAGCAATAACCTAGTTTGTGCACTGTAGCAAGTTTTTTTGCCGCCACCGTCCTTAAAAAAAACAACGGCGGCGGCACTTTCATTGGTATTTCAGTCTTATTCGACTAAGTGGTTCAATGGTTCAATTAGTACTCACTTAACCACGTGCCGCTTCAAGGCAGCATTGGTACATTCCATTTACCATACGTATAGTATTACATAGTAGCTATGGTACCATAGCTATGGGAGGAGTACCGGTGGTACTATGTAGTAGTTTGAATCAATATCAGCAGGTCTACCCCCGGATAAGAAATAAATATTTACGTACAGAACTGTACAGGGCCTGGGTGTTTTGTATCTTTTTTCCATTTTTGATTGGTTTGCTGATCTATTTTCAACCATTAGTGACATCAGCAATTACTGTAGACTGTAGTCCAGCCACTTACTAGCCGGAATCATGGAAGTCAAATAGAATAAAAAGTACAAAAATAGTCGTTATTCGACTGGAATTGTCCTTCTGGAATAAGGGACAAGTTTGAGGGGGAGAAAAATGTAAAAACATGGTATCAACAAATTTTTAATGTAAAGCATGTACTAGGTTGAATGCGATTTTTTTCTGTAAAAATATAAAGTTATGGAAATGAGATGTTGGTGGCGTTTCCTGATATGCTAGTACTATGAAAGATTGAACAACAAATGACAAACGTACAGTACGGTACGTAYAGTACGGTACGTACAGTACACCCAACTTTCGACTTCCCCTGGCTGCGCACCGCAAAAGCCCTAATCAAGCTCTGGTGCTTATAAGATTATTTGTGTAGGATTTGTACTGCAGTCTACACAGGTGAAAATCACGGAAAATTGAAGGAAAAAATCATGGAAGTCGAATAGAATAAAAAGTGAAAATTGAAGAAAAAAATCATGGAAGTCGAATAGAATAAAAAGTACAAAAATAGTCGTTGTTCGACTGGAATTGTCCTTCTGGAATAAGGGAGTTTGAGGGGGAGAAAAATCTAAAAACATGGTATCAACAAATTTTTAATGTAAAGCATGTACTAGGTTGAATGTGATTTTTTTCTGTAAAAATATAAAGTTATGGAAATGAGATGTTGGTGGCAAGAGACGAGTTTCCTGATATGCTAGTACTATGAAAGATTGAACAAATGACAAACGTACAGTACTACAGTACACCCAACTTTCGACTTCCCCTGGCTGCGCACCGCAAAAGACCTAATTCCAAAAATGCACGATTCGGAGCCGGGAAAAAGTTAAGACAGCATGAGTGAGCAATCGTGCGTAACTGCAAACTTTCTTGATGGAGTCTGGTACGAGTACCGTACGTAAGAACGAGTAAAAACTCTTACTGTTCTCTACGACATGTCCACTCGTTCAGTATGGGTTTTCATGGATACGTTCAAGGAGTCTCGATACAATACGGTGTTACCTTACGAACTTCATAATGAAGAGGTTGCCCACAATGGGGTACGAGTCAGCTCTACGGTCACAGATTTCAAAAGGTGCGACTTGTTTGCCGTAAAAATAATGGGAATTCCGATACCGGGTGACAAGTTTCCAGGAGATCAGAGACCTCTAATTCGTGGAGGGGATATTGATGTTCGTCATGCCGCGTCGCGAATTCTTTCCTCCGTCAGCCATACAACAACTATCAAGCTAGAAAGAAGCAATGATAAGGACGAAAACGACTACCACCACTACTGCTGCTACTACACAGCCCAGGAGTACTGGTTACTGGCACTTATTGTCGCTAGTATGGTTTGCATTATTGTTCATCTCAGGAACGGTGCATTATACGGTGATTCCCATGTGCAGATAATGTCAAAGAAATATGCTAGAATCCGGTATGTTCTATTGGGAATGTCTACGATTGCTGCCCCGATCCTACCATTTGAACACGGAGTTCTTGTGATTGCGATGTTGGGCAATGGATTCCATTTGTTCGAAGTAATTCGATCGCACCATGATACGACTACAGTTTACCAAAAGCTAGAGACGACAAAACGACACGAAAAACGAATGCCGCTGGAGATTGACACGTCAAAATATGTCGATGACTGCTCTGGTGATTTAAAAATAGAACTTGCTGTCAAATGGGATAGTACTGCATGAATAGGAATGACTTTACTTTCGATTGCGTGACCCTTGAACTCCAAAATATTGCTCCCGGGAGTCATCATTACGACAAAATCATGTTCTTCCGCCACTGATACACTAGGCTCGATGAAATTTTTCGAATTGCATCCCATTTAATGCTGACAACCTTCGAGTATTCTTTTGTAACCAGGTGCAGCTTTTTGGAAACATCGAAGGAGAACTCAAAAACTCCAAAAACTGCATTTAGATAGGTAACCAATTTTTATCATTCCTACGAAAAGTGTTCTGTTCAATACTTCTCACTCAAGCTCCCATTCTTTGGGACTCGTGTAGATCGTGTTGCCTTTAACTATAATGAGATTTACGTTCCATGCAAAACGAGATTACTCAAAAGTTCAACCTGGTCCTTCTTTTTGCAACGTTGACATGAAGTTGCCGCCCAGCATTCAAGTTGGGGGTCCATTGATTAGATTTGTGGACACGAGTAGTATTGTCCTGAATTTTTTTATACGCAAGTCACTGCTTATTTTCATTCAAGCTCCTTCGGCGTCTCAAACATATCCAAGAGGTTCAAAATATTGACGAAATCCTGCTTTTTGCAATGTGGGTACTTATTATGAAAAAGCAGTGTCCCCTGTTTTTTTTCTTTTTTGCGAAGTAGGTCCTGCATTATGACCGCTGCCTAATGCAACGTTCAAATGATTACAATTATCAAATCCATCTCTTTTCGTGCGAAGTAATAGTGATACTTTGATAGCTTTGGTAAAACACTTTACTAGTAAGTATGAAATTCGTTTGTAAGAGAGCTATCCTTGGAAAACGAGAAATATGAAAATCAAAATCGTTTTCGTCTTGAAAATCAATCCGGTACTTTTCGTTTTTCGAGGACCCAAAATCAAGATTGCAATACAGTATCAATTGATCTGGGTTTTGGATTAATCCAATACGTCCAGTTTCTGTAGGGTAAATTTGAAGAAGATTTGAGGACAGCATTTGGATCCAAACATCCGTCCAGTAAGTCAAGTATAATCAACCATCTAAAAGACTGAGAACAAACACTTTTTCTCCTACTTCTCTGGGTGATTGGCGCGTATCATTCTCTGTAACGCATAGTTTGAATGCCTACTCTACTACTTCTTTAGTATGCAGATGACATCCTGAATACATTTACCTCTTGCGTGGTCCAAAAACTAAATCATACTCTACGTTCTTCTTGTTCTCTACGTAAGCCAAGATACTATAAGCCCTCGAATCCGTTTGCGTTTGGAAATCTTTTTGGTAGCCTTTGTTGTTGAAATCACTGTTGTCGTCGTAGTTGACTCTGGGGAAGTGGCCTCTGCCACAGCAGCATTCGACGAGGACATTTCATGCGTCGTCTTGACTTTTTCCGGTGCGGTGTAGTGCTCTCCCACAAACGCAAGCATTTGCCGCTGAATCTTTGGCCACGAGCATGCGCCTCCACCGTCATCGCAGTAAATATGATTTGCATCGGAATCGTTGCCCCGGGCGTAGAAATGGATAGATGGAACTCTTTGTACCCTGAGCTGTGATGTGACATAATCCCGAAAGGGGTCCTTTACCTTTTTGTTATTCGATATCATAATGTCTGCAAAGACCACTGGTACTCCCGCAAATTTTGGGCTCCGGTGCAATGTTTGGAATTTCTGCTTCAGCATCCGGCAAGCTGCACATATTGGACTTGAAAACTTGAGGAACACCAACTTGTCAGAATTGGCATCCTTGAAGTTTCTGAAAGACGCAAGGAAGATGAGCGACACATAGGGCGATTGGCGAAGTGTCGACAAAATGCATTTGATTTTTACAACAAGCTTGCCTTCTATGACTTACTCAAGCTGACTTTGGCTGATGATGCGATAAACTCCATCGTTGCCAAGGACTGGCATGTCAGCATCCTGTGATGACAGCAATTCGAGCTCTTTCTTTTCTCGTGACATTTCCTGCTTTGCTTGGAACATCTCGTCTAGGAGACCCGACAGAGCCTTTGTGTCCTCGGAGCCACTCGAATTACTTCMTATTTCTGCCTGCGTATCAATATTTCGTACATTCTCTGCGTCTATACTGTCGTCTCGGGAGATAAAGAGACGTGCATGTTCTGGCGTTGCAGAAGATTTGGGAGACAGCGCTACAGGAAAAGGTTCGACAATGCTTACAAACGATAATAGAAGAAAAGCCCTCACAGCGTTGCTCATGATGGAGTAGAATGGCGACAATAGTGTTTGGCGTATAAACAAGAATGCGCGGTATTATCTAAAGCATCAAACGAGAGATTTTGTCTGCTAGGGTTTCACGGCAGATTCTCCTACCCCTAACGTTTTGCCATACAAACAGGAGGTCTTGTAGTTTGTTTCTTGTTTGCCATATGGCAAAAGCAGGATTTTGAGAAAGGATTTCGAAATGTCGCTTTTGTCGGACACAGTTTGACACGATGAACAAGAGTAGTGATTGTGAGCTGCACTTACGAGGACGGTACGTACTACCGTTCGCTACAAATCGAAGAAGCCACTTTTGTTCTGCGACTGACACTCATTGGTTGAAGCACAGAATGAATATTTTGTTCAAGAAGTTGCAAGTGTGTTTCCGGTAGTTTCGAGTCCCAGTCATCTGTTTTGGAGTCTCAAAGTTCAGCATACCGGTTCACACGAGCACTCGTACCACTTTGTACCGTGTCAAAAGCATGGCATTTTGTGCCACGTCGTCTCCCAGACATACTCTATCACCGTATCAAACATACGAGTGCAGATGAAGATTATGGCTACTAATAGTACTACCTCCGTTCCAAAATACTGGTACACTTTGCACTACTCTAATTTTTCCATAATACTGGTACACTTTGCATAACAAGTCGAAAAGAGGAAATTGGGAGTCGTGAGTGAATCAAGAGTGAAATTTATCACGTGAAAATAACACGGGGAGCATTTTTGACCCACGCGCACAGCACTTTTTTTCTCTTCGATTCCTCTCTCCAGCGCAAAATTCAAAAAAAAAACATGAAAACTGCATGCGCCCGAGCAATATTTGGGTTCTCTAGTGACCGCCTAAAGACTGCATTAAACGTTCCCAAAAAGTACAATAAGTACAATAAGTATACCATGATAAAGCTCTCAGTTTGGGCTTTTCAAATAAACCGGTCCCATCTAAAAAAGACCAGTAGAACCCAACTGACGGTAAAATCACATTTATATGCCAAAATAGGGCCTCTTTGAATAGCTATAAAGAGTGTACCAATGCTATAAACTTATTGCAATTAACACAAGTGTATACCACTGCAATAGATCTGTTTAGTGCAAAAACAAGCATTCCAATCGCCCAAATATTGAGCTTGTTATTTCAACCAAAGAGGTGCAAACTGTACCAGTATTTTGGAACGGAGGTAGTAGCTAGTACTGCAAGTACTACCAGTGGTAGTAGTACTATAATGCTACTAGTACTACTAGTAGTAAAGGAGGAAGAACAAGAATGATGTACTTGTATCAGAATATGTGCTGGTGGTGCAGAAAAGTTATTAGCACTACTACTACTAGTAGTACTAGTACTAGTAGCTACTAGTACTACTAGTAGTATCATTCTTCAGAATGAAAACACCAACAAGAATGGGTGTTGTTCTTGTTGTTGTACTAGTACTAGCCACCATTGTTGTTTTCTGTGACAGAGCAAGCAACAATACCAATAAGAAGTGAGAAAAACATCATCAGGTGTCATCTGCTGCTGTTTACTTCTTGTTGTTGTCAAAGTTAATTCTTGTCAATTGTGATGTTCTTCTTGGTGGTGGTGGTGGTGGTGGTTGTGTGAAATACTGGTGCTAGCACTACTAGTAGTAGTGGTACTACTAATAGTATTAGCTAGTAGGGACAGCTTATGTGCCAGTTTGAGTTGCAAAAATACATTGAATATAGTGGTAACTCCCAAAGGCATTCTAGACAATGAAAATATATTAATTAGTACTAATACATCTGTCCAGATATAATAGTACAGCACTTTCCACTACTCTGTTTTTCCAGAAACAATTGTCCAGTATTTACTTAACATTATTTGGAGTTTCTGGTTGTTGGATTATACAAATGACAGTGCATGACTGTGTAGTAGTACTAGAATGTATAGTCCTCAGTACTGTAGATAAAAATGAGCATGTGTGTGAAATTTGTTTTTTAAACTTTTCACACATGAAAATGGTGCACTCTCCTATTAACACAACAAACTAAAGGTTGCATTAACAATGGTACCAGGCACCTCTTTTGAACAAGAATGACCAATACAGCAAGAAAGTTCTCTGTAGTACTGAAGAAAATTACAGCTTCAAAAATGTGTCACTCTTAGCTATTATGTGCAAGTAGCGGCGTATCAAAATGACCAGTAGAACCCAACTGACGGTATTTCTTTCATATTGATAAGAAAAAATAAGCCTGTTTGAAGGCTTATTCCTTCATTGTTACTGGTACAACATTACACAGCATAAATTTTATTAAAAAGTATTAAACAAGATCAACATAATAAAAAAGAAGCAGTCAAATTGGCCAAATATTGAGCTTAATCCAACTAAAGAGGTGCAATCTGGATGGAGTTGGTAGTAATCAATTAAAGTATTTTAGTTACTGGTGATTGATAAAACGTTATTAGTAAAGACTGAACAAAAACTTGTTAGTAATTAGATTATATCAATATTTTATTAACCAATCAATAAAATTTTATTAGTTAATTAGATTAGCAGAACTCAGTTCTTTTTCACGTAGGTAGCTAGAAATGCCCAAGAATCACCACAAGTTTTTGTTAATGGGTTACTAATAAAATAATAAAATTTTATCAATCATTTAATTATTTTATATATCACAAGATACAACTACTAGTCCACAGCTTTAAAATGTAATTAATGATTACTTTTTAGCAATCGTGTTCAGATTAAGAAGCACTGCCCAAAAAGATTAAAAAAAGGCCCCTGCTTTGTTGGTCCCTCTCCTGGTGGGTTGCAATGGATACGTACGTACTGGATAGGATACGTACGTA
>CAACVS010000031.1:108055-139453 GCA_900660405.1 Pseudo-nitzschia multistriata | reverse complement strand
TCTTACGTGTTCAGTGTTCTTATGATGCATCCTATGATACATACATAGGAAGCATACCTTACGATAGGTACGTAGGAATGGTATGATCCTTCATTCTTTTCTTCGGAGCTTCGTATCGTATACGTACGTATCCGTTGCAGCGCGCGTTAAGTCTTTTAGTCTTTACGTTGAAAAATAATTAGGGTTCCAAATTCCGCATAAGATTGGCATCGAGCGGGCATCCTCTCAGTCTGTCCGTTGATTGTCTTGATTCCCGTTACTCCAGATCCCTAGATTTAGAGTTTTAGGGATCTAGAGTAACGGGAATCACCCATTATTTCCGTATTCCACCGTGTTTTTTCTCAACGGATGAAGAACCGTTCGTCAATTCGACTTCTTGACTTCCTCGACTAACTTATTTCCCGCAGTTAGATTTGCCAATTGTGTACAAAAAGTACCGTACGTCGTGTAATTCATKGTACAGAAATCCTACTTATCCATCGGTTGGATCCATCTCAATGCTCTGTTGAGTCAAAGTATGAGTTCCTATGAGTACGAGTACCGGTACGTACGTTCTAACTCGTACGAAGTACAGTACAGTGATACCGGCCGGTACTCAAAGGAAACTACCGGTATCACCAACAACTAAAATCATGACATGACACAACTGCGTACGGTATGTACCGTACGGTAATGTACGGGAAGAGATCGAACGTTGGAGGTGCTTCTTGCTTCGCTATTTCCGTTTTGGTTTCGTTTTCCCCGATTCGATTCTTCGATGATTCGTTCATCAATTTTTTGATTGGGAGCAGATTATTGTCACCGGGATAGAAAATCCAAAAAGACCGGAAGACCAATCGAACTAGGTTATTTCTCGACCATCCCAGCGGCGGAACCCACATCTCGTAGTACACAAAAAATCTGTTGCACGCCGACTCTAGAAATAGAAGAACAGAGCGATAATCCAGGGAGGCAATCTAGCTTGAACGGCTTGCTGAAACTAGGATTGTGTCGATCGGTCGTGTCCTACTTGAAAAATCAAGGACAGCGCGTAAACAAATGCTATGAACAATCACAATAATCCCAACACGATGAATGATGGGGGAGGACTGATGCCTCTACCATCGCAACCACCGAACCATCCGGGTGCTTCGATTCCCCACCAGAATCAAGCAGTGTACGGACAATATGCCCTCGAGCAGCAGCCACAGCAGCGAGCGCAACAATATTCGCAGCAAACGCAGCAGCCAAGGCAGGTTCTTCAACAAAATCACCAGCAAGTACAGCAGACAATTCTAGGAAGCGAAGGTGTTGTGATGAGGGAACAGCAACAGATTACACAGGGTGCTCCATTGGCCAATTCCCCCAATCCCAATGCGAATCTGAACGGAGCTATTGCGAATCCAGGTCATTTCCAGCAGCAGCAGCAGCAGCAACAACAACAGCAACCACAGCCACAGGAGCAGACAGCCACTGAAGCCGTCCAGGAAAAGTTTAAGGGTTTGATGAAAAAAGCCAAAGACAACCTTCCAAACTCCAACAAGAAACCATTGGGACCCAACCTAGGGTTTAAACCAACCGCGGCAATGGCCCAGCGACACGAAGACGCCTTGGTCAGTGGCAAAAGACCGCTCTATCAATTTCAGGTATGTATACTTCGTCTTCTTGGCGGATTCAACTGCTTTCGACTCGTTGTATCGTATCCGTGGCCGATGAATTGCGTCGCTAATGATTCATTGTTTGCCGATTGAAATGGTATAGATAACGAAACTTCGAACCTGGAGAACGGGGTACACCCGTTTGCTGTGTTTGTACGACGACCATTTCTCGACGGTCGACCCAGATAGCCATCAGGTCACCAACACCTGGAACTACGGACAGCTGACGGATTTCATAGCGGTTGAAAAGGATCAGTTTTTGCTGCAGGTCACGTCGGACAAACTAAAATTTCAGTGCCATCACGTCGATCGTTCCATGGCCCTTTCGGCCCTGTTGCAATGCAAAGACGAACACGACAATAACCCCGAAAAAAGCGGCAGCGTCGCTCCTGGAATGAATAAATCCGCTCCCATCATATTGTGCAATAGGTGGACGCGCCACGGACACGTGGTGCCGTCGTCTCTTCGATTGACTCCGTACGGTCTGGTCGAGATTCATCCCATTTCGAAATTAAGTATGCAGACGTATCGATTTATAGACATCTCTGCCATTTCGTTTCTTTCGGACGATCAGACCGGAGTAATTTTGCATTTAAAGACTAGAAAGGCCCGGCTGTTTTGTTTTACCAACAAGTCACGATCCGACATTGTAATGTGGATGAGGCAAGCGGAAGATCGAATCGGCCTGGAGTTGCACATGACCGACTCCTGTACGCTCCAAGAGTGGAAAGATCGTAGGCGACAGGAGCAACGTCCGAAGAAGACTGTCCCCGTAGCAACGGAATGGATGGTGACAAAACAATCTAGGCGTCACGACATCAGTGTGGTTGGTGCGGCATCGGGCAAAGGTTGGCCGGGCGGTGTCGTGAACCGGCGCTTGTGCATTACGGGAACGGGCGAGGTCCTCGAAAAGGACGAATCAGGTGCGATCGTTTCGATACGACAATTGTCGGGATTGTACGCAATTGTTCGGCCATCGGCGGCTGGTGATACCATCTGGTTGGAATACGGCGATGGTCACTCCAAAAAATACTCGTCGAAATCCAGAGATTCCCTCCTCGTGTCGCTCTTGGATGCCGCCACCACTCTCGGGAAGAACAGAAAGGTAGGTTCCAATTCTTCGTCCAACAAAAAAACATTTTGTCAGGTCGCGCTCTAGTCGCACAACATTGAAAAACTCAATCCTAATGTTGTTGTTGTGGTCACAGGTTCAAGTGTCAGATGTTCCATCGGGAGGCTACTGTTTAGCGAGTTTTTCAACCATGTCGACCCCTGAAAAGAGTGGGGGTATATTTCAACCGATTTCGATTCCCCTGCATTGTCTGAAGCGGGTTCATACAGTGGGTACCGCTGCCTTTTCTTACATGAACTGTAGCACAGAATCCTCTACAGAGGACGGTGTTCCCATGAACCCCATTAGTGAATGTCGCAACGTAGTTGAGATTTGTCGGGAATTTAATGCGAGCGTTTTGCCAACCGCAGAAGGCCTTCCGAGAGCAGAAAATGACAAACAAGTCTTKGGATCGATTGGATCATTATGGGGTTTGGTAGCMTGGCTCCTAGAATCCAAAAAGGATCGAAATCTAGCCGAGCAAGCTGCTGGACCCATACTTCAAACATTGCATCGTCTATCCAAAACTCCTGCCGGCTATAGGAGTTCGATCGAACTTGCCACTTTTCTTGATTGCATACCACTACTATTGACAATTGACAATGCGTTCTCGAAGTTCTGGGCCTTTCGTACAATCACTGTTTTGCTTTCGGGTCTTCCGGGGAAGCTTCGTGACAAGGAAATCGAGTATGTGAACAAGTCGGTCATCTTTAATGCCGGCGGACCGCGGATTGTTCACGATATGGTGCAGTCAATACTTGACCAAGGTGGCTCGGACTTACTTCGAATGGTGATGAGTGACATATTGCAATCTGTTTTGTGCTCTTGCGCAGATACAACAAGTCCCGAGGTATTTGCAAGCTTCATGAAAGCGTTGGGAGAAAATTATTCGGCACTTTTGAATACGCTGTATCAACAAACCCCGTTTGTACTAGAAAACTCAGCACTTCTCTTGCATCTTCTAAACACCCACGCTCCAACAGTCGCAGATGCCATTCGAGAAGCTTCCCTTGCGTCCGGTATCCTTCTTCATCATTTTCACGCGGCAATATTTAGCCCAATGGCCGGTCAGCGCTTCCTTTCCAGATTTCTTTGTAGCCTCTGGTTATCGGGACCCATGAATTGCGACGAAAAGAAGCTTTTGAAACGAATGGTTCCGAGAGGCTTTATCCCATACCTCAAGATGCCGCCCCTGAGTCGGGCAGAAGAAGAACAGCTTGATGTTATCGAACAAGATGTCATTGAAGAAAATATTCCTGAAGGCGCAGGGACCAGCGATCAAATGACGGGTGCTGCTGGTACAAATACTGCTCGACTGCGTTCAAGAATTGCTCTGGCCAGAGCGACCTCAATTCATGGCGTGCAGCAGAAGCAAACCCCTGAGAATTTCAGGGTGTTTTTTCATACATTGACGCAAGACCATAACCTACCAGATTTGATTTGGAATCAGCAAACACGACGGGAGCTACGCATAGGTTTGGAGAGTGAAATTCAATACATTTACCGAGAAACAGAGGCTCGTGGCATGGACAAAATTGCCTGGAATCACCAGCAATACACAATTGATTATCCTTCGTTGGATACTGAGCTTAGTGTGGGCAGCGTTTACATGAGGCTGTGGCTTGAAGCGGGTGACGGATTTATAAAGACATGGGATGAACCCCTTCGATTGTTCGAATTGCTATTCCGGAGGCTACTGTGTGAACTTGATCGCAACACGAAGGTAACCGTCATGTGCGTGAGGTGTCTTGAAAGATTGTATGCCGTTCATGGAGAAAAAATTGGCGCATTTCCAGACGTAATGATTTTGATTCGATCGATGGCTTCTACTCGCAATATTGAGACGCAACACAGGCTTCTCGGTCTTCTTGCAACGATTTTGGGAGTTCGACAAGATGGCGAAGGAGATGACGACTGCGTCAACGTCCCAGAAAATGCTGAGCAATTATTGAATGTTGATAGTATTGAACAGCTCTGCCAGTTTGTTGCATGGGGTCACACGAATGGTGTTCAGGTTGGAAACCTCATGACCACTCTTTTAGAAGCTACACAACCTAAGTCTGTATTGATAACAGATGGTAGTCAGACTCAACCGAGTGGTTACGCCCACGCAATATCCGGTAAGCCTTCGATTTCTGTCCGTAATGCGGGATGCCCTCCTGTTTGGTTTGTTGCAACAACACACAGGATTCCTCCTCCACCAGAAACTGTTCGAGGACCGTTTCAAGTTTCAGAATTAAAGAAAATGATGGAATCCGGAGAAATTTCTCCATTTACTCTTGTTACCTCCACTCATGTCGAAAGCTATGAGGAAGAAGATGGAACAAGTAATGCAGGTTCGATTCAGATTGATACAGGTAAATGGAAACGCTTGGATGAAATCTGGCAACTTCGCTGGCAGCTTTGTACCGATGGAAACGATACGGGAATCTATTCTCCATCCGAGGTGGCGAAACGCGCCGTTCTCTCGTTGACTCGACTTGTTGATCTTCATCGTAGTCTGGACTCGCGTGGTCTTCCTTACTACCCAATTCCAATCGCAAAACGAATCATTTGTGGCTTGAGCAAAGATCCATTTTCAAGTACGAGTGGAGAGACGGTCGACAAGCGCGTATCCTTTTTGTCTGTCATAGCTCAGTCGATATTGTGTAATGATCCCGATGTCGTCGACAGAGCGTCAAACCTTCTTTTCAACTTGACGCAATACAATGAAGAAGCAACATCGAAACTATACTTGACAGGTGTTTATTTCTTCATGGCATGTTACACGGGAAGTAATTTCCTAGCGCTGGCGAGATTGATTCATTCTACGCACCTTGATCAACACTTTCGATCAGGGTATGCTGCTGCTGCTAAGAATGACGAGCTACCAATTAAGGACCGAAGCGTGTTGGGTGGCTTGTTACCAGATGGGGTTCTTTACATTCTTATGAACTATGGAATTGAACGATTTAGTGATGTTTTTGTTGGATATAGCGATAACCCAGAAGTTATCTGGGACTTGGAGATGCGAAAACACTTGATCGAAATGGTTCGTCAACATCTGGGTGATTTCCCGAAACGTCTTTGGCAAAATACTACAACGCAGTACGAATACTGTCCAATGCCTAGCGTTGCTTATAAGCGGCTCAAGAAAGAGATATTTTGTCACAACTACTATTTGAGGAACCTTTGTGATGAGGTACGATTCCCTGACTGGCCGATATCGGAACCTGTCGAAGTTTTCCGGTCCTGTCTCGAAGAATTCAAGAAACAAATGTATCGCGATGAAAGTGACGAGGAAGAGGCCCTGCAAGAAGCAACTAAGATACTGAGTTTGAAGCCTGGAGACAGTAGCAAAGAGTTGCGCAAATCGTACCGAATGTTGGCTCGGAAATATCACCCTGATAAGGTATGTTATTGTATTATGGTTTGGTTACATCGATTTGCTCCATAATTGAAGGTCTAACGCGCTATTGTTTTCACCCATCAGAATCCTGCCGGTAGAGAAATGTTCGAAGCAGTTCAGAAGGCATATGAATTGCTACTTCCTATCATTGAGAGTGGACAAAAATTGAAAATATTCCACGACCAGGGGGTCGGCGCCAACGATTATGGGAACGTGTCGTCAAATTGCGCTGAGGGATTTTCTGGCGGTAGATCACAGATGGAGACACTGCAACTTTTGATCAAGACACAGGTACTGATCTGTAGACGATTCGAAGTAGAAATTGGAAAATACAAGTATCCGGCGTATCAGCTTCTTCTTTCGTGCTTAAAGTTGCCTGATACTTGTATCGAAGCGCGAAAAGTTGTTGACGAGGGAGCTGAAATTTTTTCATCAGCCTTGTTCATGGAACAAAGAGCACTATTCGTCAGAGATTGTCTTGATCTTCTCTTTCGAACATGTCTTGTATCTCCGTTAAATGCCGAAGAGCTTGTCTCAGAGTTGGGAGTTCCTATTCTTTATTCCGTCTTCGACTTCTACTTGCATGCAGGAGGCTTGCTCCAAAACAGAACTGGAGACATTTCAGGGAAGGCAGGGGACGATGTAGTGTACGAAATTCTTTCCACTGTTGTACACACAATCGCCGGTGTTGCATTTTACGAGAGTGGACGTCGCGCAATTGAATCATTACCTAATCTTTCCGAATTCTGCATCAATTGGAGGAGGTGCATTGATGGGAAATATCTTTCAAAACCAAAGAGAGTTAATGATTCATCTCTAAAGAGATTCGCTGTGGAGGGTATTGCAAATATGGGAAGATCAGCTATACTTCAGAAAGTACTAGTAGGTTCAGGAATTATTTGGCCACTCGGTAAATTCCTCCTCGGATACGATCCCACGTTGGACGAATCGTCGGCCCCACGTGATAGCATCGAAGATGATATAGGCGCATCCCAAGCTTCAAACAATACGTTGGCAAGACTTTCCGCAAGAGCACTTGGCATGCTGTCGGGCTCTTTACAAGATCCTAAGTTGGTGACACCCAAATATCCAGAACTCCAGGCAGCTTTGAACATAATGCTGACAAGTCCAATTGCTCTTCTACTACGAAATAAGCGTACGAGTGAGATATTGCGAATTCTGAATACAAATCTAGAATCACCTGCTAAGATATGGAACGTTGAGATGAGAGGGGAACTGATGGCATTGCTGTCGTCAATGGAGACCAATAGACCTGAAGGCGAAGTGCAAAATCTTGCTGATGAGTTGAATGCATTAAATGGATTCAAGTACAGTTCGCTGAAAAACGAGTTACAAATTGGTGGAATATATGTTCGAGTCTTCAACAAAGTTGGAGTTGATAAAGGAAATCTTCGAGATGTTGACGACCCGGAGTTCTTTGCGAAGGAATTAATAAAGTATATCGCAAGGTGTGTAAATGACTTCGACGGTCTTCCACCCGACTGGATTGAATTGAAGTTGCCTACTACAAAGGCAGAGGAGGACATTGTATTGAGTGATTCTCTCGAAACAGTACCTATCACGGATCGGCGATTCATCATGGTAATGTCTGCTCTAAGACTAATGATTAGGGCCGAAAGTGGCGTCGAAGATACAATCTATGCGCCATCAGTACTCCTTTCGCTTCTCGAACTACCGCAGGATTCTGAGGTGAGATATTTTTTACAATTGTGAATCTCTTGACTTAAGATTCGGAAGAGATAATTTGATTTCTTACACTATTCTCTTCATTTTTTACAGGCATTTGAGATTGGTTGTGATGTGCTCTCAATTCTTACTTCCAGGCAAGGTTTTGTAAACACCGTTGCCAACGAAGGGGCGTTATGGAGGCTACTAAGAATTCTAGAGAGACCGGGAGTATCTGATGATTCCTCGTCGTTAGATTCAAGTACTAGGGATGACATGCTGAAGAAAGAGAGAGGATGGAATTTTCTCGAGACTCTGTCATCCTCACCATCAATTTCACCGAAGATTTTAGAATCTTCTGCGTGGCTAGAGCTACTTGGTATCTTGGTGGGATATTCGAATTTTACGAAAGTCTGGATTGCTCGGGTCGGTGCAGCAAAAATAATTTCTCGTCTTCTATGGGATCCGAAGACCGGTCAAACTTTAGGTAGGTCCGAAAGTGTCCACGAAAATACTTTAGATTCACAACTAACTCTCACATCATACCAATGTTTTTCTCAACATCATTGGGATAAAAGCATCTTTGCTTGAGCATTTCTTGCCGTCAAGTCTGATTGTGATTTTGAAAGAGGAGGGCCCGGATGCAATGTTGAATCTTTTTGATGGCGAAAGCGATTCACCAGAGCTGATCTGGGATAGCTCAATGCGCGGAGAGCTCCAAAGAGTTGCAGGGCTGGAACTTGACTCTTGCATTCAACTTCGTCATGATAGTGGAAGTTGGAGTGAACATTATAATATGAAACCCGGAGTGAGGGTGAACTTCACGAAACTTGAAGACGAGCTTTTCATTGGAGGTGTGTATGTGGGTAGATTCTTGAAGGAGCCGACCTTCAGTATACGTGACCCAACTTCATTTCTTGAAGCTTTGTTACTTCGATGGACCCATGAGCTCCAAATGTGCACTGATAATGAATACAATGGTGAAGAGAAGGTTTCAACAGATATTGTAATTGGGAGTCAGGACAAACTCCAGCCTGTTACAGATGCAATTGTTTACTTGTGTAAGATTCGACCAAATCTATGTGACAAGTTGGCGCAATGGGGTTACATGTCGCGGTGTTTGAAATTTCTTGAAAAAATGTTATGTCGGAATTTGCTTGGATATCCTTTATTAAGTGTGATGCGGGTGGTTCATGTTGCTGCCAACAGTCGAGTAAACGTTGAATCGCTCATCGCATCTGGGACAAACGACACGGCGCATGGAATTGTAGCCTTTACCATAAGAACTATAGGAGACACAAACATCCACCCTGATGCTGGCTTCATTCTCGAAATGCTGAAAAAGATATTCACGGAGGCGCTTGGAGATCTAAAAAAGGCTGCTGAACTTAAGAAAACGGGTATCAAGTTCGAGATGCCAAACCCAGTTGTTGGCTACAATAACGCTATGGCTCCATCACCAGCTCCAGGAGAAGGTCCAGTATCACGAAATCGTGTTCGTGTTAGCGCAGGAGACGACCCCCTTGGTTTGGGAATGGGAATGGCTCCGATGCCGACGCCTTCGATAAGTCAACAACCAGGACCATACGCAAACGCATCTCAGAGTTATACTCAAGCTCATATTGGAAACACCAACAGCACACATTTGACAGGAAATCAAATTCCTTCTAGTCAGAAAAGCAACTCAGGATTCTGGAGTCTTCAAAGCTCTGTGGGAGCCCAGCAGGCGTATCGTACACAACATTATCAGACACCGCAAAATCAGAAACATAGCCAACAATATGCGAGCAGTCAATCGGAGCAGCAAAGGCAACCCGTTGGTGCTTCGTATAGCCAACAGCGTACAAGTGTTTTTCAGCAAAGATTGAATTCTCAACGAAATGTACAGCAGCATTCTGTTGCTACTTCGTACTCCCAACCAACTACAACCATGGCACAACCAGCATATGCTTCTCAACCAAGTGGCCAACAGCAATTCGTCGCTACTTCATACTCTCAACCGAATATGAACATTACACAACAAGCCTCTAATTCTCAACCAAATATTCAACATCAATCTGTTCCTGGATCGTATTCTCAACCCAATGTGAGTATGGGACAAAACATGTATACTTCTCAAGGCAATAATCATGAATTCAATCATAGGCAACAACAATATGCGGCAACGATGGCATCGAGGGAAATCTTCGTTGGACAAGGTGCAGATTCAATATATGATAGTAGATCTCAAACAAGTTACAATGCAACCTCTCAGGCCCAGATCCTACCGAGCAATACGAACATTCGACAGAGTTGGCAGGGTTCAGCTCAAACTTTGCAGTCGAGTCAAACGCCTTTGACACAGCAAGTGCGTCAAGGGAATGTAGCTCAAACATCAATGCCATCAGGCACTGGCTACAACGTAACGTCGGCAGTATCAAACCAAGTCCAAAGTGGGCAGTATCATCTCTCACCACCTGCCAAATCATCTCTTAAAATGAGAGCCAATGAAAGTATTACGATGAATAATGCGGGTCTACAACCGAGCAATCAGGTTCAGACCCGAGTGTCTGGCAATGGTATTGCAACCCAGTTGTTTCAGCAGCCTCCAAAAATCCAACATAGTCAAACTGAAGAAGTATACAACCGACGTTTGGTAGAATCAGTTGCTCCAATTGTCGAAACTGTGGCGGATGATAATCAGCAGAGCCAGGATGATCAACAAGCAGGACATCAAAATCAGTTGCCTTCGAACGAAGGACGTGGTATAGACGCCCGAACCCCATTATTATCACCAACCGTTACGGCAGCACAAGCAGCTGAAACAGTTCAAGGTGCCCCAAATTGTGCAGATGGGCGTAGAGCCCTACTCGAGTCTGCGTTGCGATGTGATCTTCCAAAATATTTGATCGAGTCTGTGCTGGAAAATGCCCACTTATCAAGAGTCAAGGACCCAGCTTCTGTGAAGGTCCACGCCGTCGAGCTCTTAAAGCTTCTAACGCAGGACCCAGGGTACGGCATGAAGTTTCAACTCGAGTTGGAAAAAATTCCTTCGTGGAAGAAATACGTTGCGCAGGACCATTCTTTATTTATTACAGGGCATGAACAAAAGGCGGATTATTTCTTGACCGACGGGAGCTCATCAATAGACCCAAAGAAAATGTTGACTGAAGCTTGAAATGAATTATTCTTTATCTGCAGCATTTACAAGATCGATCGAATATTATACTTCACATAAAATCAATTTCTTGATAACATTAAATTATGAACAAATATCTAGCGTTCGAAACGACAGAACTCTTATCAAGATATTCTTTTTCAATATGCGGAATTAGCCAATTGGTTTTCACCTAAGTGGAACTATGAAGGAAGCAATTGCGATATCATCTCTATATTGTCCATTGAATTCTCCTTCCCAACCCATTGCAGCACTCGTAATAAGGTTCTCCGCTGCCGAATGGGGGTGTGAGCTGTTTTCGCTGTCAAAGAACGCCTCAGCTAAGGCCTGGCCGATGTCATTCGTATTCAAATAATCCATCATGCCATCAGATATTGAGGCCGCAAAGGCGTGAATGTCGCTTTCGTCTACAACATGACAAGATCCGTTACTTTCGTCCCCAAATTCTTCACTTTCTTCAATTTTGCTACCGCAAGCTTTAGCGTACGTTGACAAAGCCTGTTCGACGACCTCGTCTAAAGTCAGAACGTCAACAATCGGTTCGGCACTAAATGCATCGAAATAGAGAACAAATTCAAGTTTAGTGGTTGCTGTTTTTCGGACCTGACAGCATTGCAATCAATCCAGTCCAAAATGGTAGCGAAAAAAAATACTGCTCGTTTTCATCTTACATCACTCCTTGTACTTTCCAGTCTCCAAGACTCCTGCTCATGGCCAAGCCGTATCGCAATCGTCGATGTTCATCGACGTAATAGGCTCTGGAAACATCACCATTGTCATCCGGCGGGATACTGACATACCCTCCTGCTGCTTCGATTCTTGCTTTCTCATCAGGCAAGTCCGGTTTATCTTCTCTTGATTGATAAACGATTTGAACCTGTTTCTGCAAGTGGGTTGATATTGATTCACCTGTAATGTAGATCCCGATGAAACTCACACTATTTCGTTGATATACAGGTTGAGGACCACGTTGAGTCATTTGCCATTGGCTAGAAAACTGAGACCAACAAACCAAACATACCTATCTCCTGCATTCGCAATAAATATTTTTTTCCCCACTCGCAAGACCACAGTTGCTGTACACCCCGCATCTCCTCGGGTAGGATCGTTCTTGTCGACTTCGTCAAATGTTTCTTTAAGGGCTTCTACGACTGGAGAGTCGCTTTCAGCAATAAGGTTTTCTTGCTTCCGTGATTCTCTGTCGTCTTCGTTCCGGAAAATAGCGCCCAACTTCGTTGCCAGCAGAGAAGGGATCTGTTCCACCGCGTACTGCGACGTTTTCTCCCCCCCTGATCCGTGCCCATCGAAAACTCCTAACAACTGAACTATAGGTGTTGACTTCGATGAATTGGTGAGAATGTCCATTGGTGAAACCACCATAGCTCGATCTTGATTGATTTGATCTTGCAATCTCCCGCCCTTATATCCCCGCAGAGTTAGGGTAGTCTTCGATTCGTCGCCCGCGATTTCCAGCTTTGACAAAGCTTCGCTCCTCTGATCCAATAGCTTCAGGCTATCAATGTATTCCCCATTGGTTCCTTCGTCGTGGCTGTTCTTCTTGGGATCTGTTTGTCGCAAAATGGACAGCGCTTCTCTGGCGGACTCGTCATAGATGATATCGACCGCGGTTAGAGAACAGCCAAAAGACCCACATTCTGCCTTGGCAAGTATATGGAGCCTTGATGCAATCAGGATACCAAAGAGGACGTGGAGGTAACTAGCTTTTCTTTGAAACTCTGTCAGCACTGTCTGAAAACCCATTTTCGATAGCAAAGCAGAAACTACGAAGTACATCTTTGTGATATTCCCATGGCCTCCAAAAGGAGGAGAGGTCGAAAGCGAAAACTTGGAAATCTCTTCTTTTGTCTAACCCTAATCAGAGTTTTCTACTACGGTACGTTTCTTTCCCATGACCAACATGCCACAACTTCATGACCATCCCCATCCCAACTTCTAGTTGCGCTAAGATGGAAATGGAAAGGCGTTGACACTCTGATATTCCTATCAGCCTTATTGTTCTATTTGTCGTAAGATAATCATATCACTTGTTGAGATGTAGTAACCTATTTTCATCAAATCACTGTATTGTCTACATATTGAAATATTGTAACCATACTAGTAGAATATTGACCGCAAACATGCAGTGGCAAATGACATACATGATTTCTCCATCAAATAAAATTGAATTAATTTAAAGCTTTCCTTATTGTCTTGGTATTGCTGTTTGCTAGCCTTACAGATATTTTCAAGGATCTTCTTGTTGCTAATCCGCAACTATCAACACCTGGTGCTGCTCCGGCCCTTCAGGATGTCCGCCAAAACCTGCAACTTTTGTTTTTGGTCTGGTTCTTCCATGTAAGCTTTTGTTATGGTCTTAATCTGTTGCAGCTTATCAGGATCAGTGACATCTGGTATGACAAATAAGTTAGTTTTCATCGTTTTGGCAATTGTCCCGTTGCCAGTATGCAAAAAAAATACAAGAACGGCATGTTAGTATGATGGCATGAAATTGGGATTGCAGCAAAGGAACTTAATTCGAAGAGCTCACCAATAGGAAATTCATCTGGCATTCCAAGAACTGGGTTGAAACGCATGTAGCAAGTATCTGAAACGGACGACTTCCCTTGAGCAGTTGTCCCGTCTCCCAAGACGTCTTCCAAGATATGATGAATCTGTTCTCCATCGGTTGCAGAATTTATGATTTGACCAATGATTCCGTCCCAGCCGATTTTCGGCTCTGATTTCTGTTCCTTGAAGCCTCCGGTCCCTATCGACACCACCAATTCAATAGGCACACCAGGAAAGACGGTCCGAGCCTCGTGTATAGCGATTGCCGAGGGATTGCTGGCTACGGTGTAATCCAGTGCACGGTAAATGCCGAAGCGTGAAAAGCGTCAGAAGCAGGCCATACCGGGCAATATCTTTTGCAAGAACTTTATTGCACAAGAACAAGACATTTTCAAAACTTACCAACGATCCCACCATCACAATACATTTCGCCACCCATTAAAACGGGTTTGAAGACAGTTGGAGCAGCCGTCGAGGCCCGCAAGGCATACTTTTGCAAGAGACGAAATGATCCCTAGATTCCGTAATTCCAATCAAATTCAGTATTGAGCAAATCATTCGATATCGTGTATAGAGCCAAAGGCAAGAAAACGAACATAAACTCACCGGGTGCCGGGATCCATTGTCTGGGACTGGAGTTTCATCGACAGGTTGCACATGTTCTTCCTTCTTCCTGTAGTTGCTCATTCTAATGATTTTGGCTTCATTCCCCAGTGGCAAATCAAGATTTTCTCTGGCTTCGTCAGGATTAATCATGAAGGGATCAGGCAACTCGCCGCCGCTGTAGTTGTAGTTTCTGAAGAGCGCAACATGGGTTGGATTGGACGACATTTTCGAGGTGACTGCAAATACAAGAGGAACTGCAGGATTTGCCCGGCTATCGAGCATGGTTCTATCCTTTAGAATATCCGTAAGGACATTCATGAACGGCGATTCGTCATAGGACGCAGTTGTGAAAAGAAGCATCGGAGTGCTGAATGCACTCTTGGTGAAGATCTTCTCGATCAAAACATCGTAGCGCTCGACAGCCTGCTCACTCGTCTCACGATTTAATCCCACGAGGAACGCAATGATGGCACCAGTACTAGTTCCTACAACCAGGTCGAAACAATCTGCGACTTCCATTCCACCCAAAGAATCTACGAGGCATTTCATCGCAACTACAGAAGTCATTCCCCGCGACCCCCCACCATCCAGGCATAATATCCTGCCAACCGGACGGAAATCAATAAGTTTTAATTCGATTGGTACACCGTGTGTGGAAATGTGAGCCTTGCTTTCAATGATTGTTGTAAACTAGAATAATATCGCGAGGCCCAAAAACTGCCGAGGTGCAAAACTTACCTGAGGCCCTTTTGCCCCGGTATCTTCGGAACCCATTCATTGTAACCGATCGCGGCCAGCACCTGGTTTGCGGTTCCAGTGATTCTCCCTCTCAGATTGGCTTTCAGAGACGCTGCCTCGATAAACGGTTGTCGGCGTTGCTCCGGTGTCGCTGGAGAGGCTTCCTTGTTGTTCCTGAGCTTGCGCTTTTTGAGCCACATCGATTTGATCAGTTCCCCCGGGTATCGCATCCATCTCCGCCGTCGTTCCTTGCGAGCATACGATGAATGCACCAACAGGACGTCCTGCAGTCCTTCCGTGCATCGGATGGCATCGACGGCGGAGTCACTGGCACAGGTCATAGCAAGCAACAGTTGTGTGACGTACAATTTCCACCGCAGGCGCGCTTCCCTGCGTCGTCTGAAAATCCCTATAGGCCACTTGCTCGGTTTCGATGTCGGCGACGACAACGGGTCATTTTCGGAAGGGTCGGGTTGCGGAGTCTCTTGTCCCGCTTGTTTTCCTTTTCGTCGGCGAAAGGAAAGCAGCCTCCGACGTCGCCTCCTTCTCGGGGCCACGAGCAGGTCTGACAATTCGTCGTCGTAGCGCAAAATCGTACAGAGGTCGTCCATCAGCGAGGGTTCTCCTTGTTCTTTATAGGCAGCGTTTGCCCGCAAAAGCCCGTCAGTGATGACCGATGCTAGATCTAGGGAGAGAGCGCACAAGTCCCGTATGGCCTTGCAGGCACTGGACGCGGCCTGAAAATTTTCTTCCTTAGTGGTTGAACCACTGCTATAGGGGCTGCTGGCCAGGTACTGGTGTTCTAATGATAGCGACGCCAACGATGGACTCCCTTCCCGAATAGATTCCGCACCCTCCCGGATGCATTCGACCAGTGGTGCTAGTCCACCCGGCGTTTGCTGACAAAATAATTGCCACTCTTCAACACTATCGATGCAAGACGCAATCGAAACCGAAAGGTGTCTCATGTCCCTCCCAATCCGTCTATCGTAGTGCTCTGGCCGACTGAGAGGAGGGAGCTTGTCCTCGGTAACAGCATTTTCGTTCTTGGCATTTGTTTCCGTCTGCGTTTCCTCTTCAACCAAAACCGTCCGAAACGGAGTGTCATCGTCTTGGTTTCCTTCTTCTGATCGTGACCTTTGGTAAATGTCCGGAGGTCCCAGAAGCGTGATATCCTTCACAGAATTCGTGATACGAATGGAAACAGAATCATCCAATTCCCTGGCCATTTCGTCGTTCATAGAGCTAATGGCTTCCGCCGTGGAACCATTGACACCCTCGGACGCGGTTGGGGCATCGACATCGGCAAATCCATTCTTTGCAGACCCATTCGTTTTCCGGATCCATGAAAACAGGTTGTTCTTGAGTGCCGTCGGCTCTTGGTTGGTACTGCTTCCGTCGTTAGGATCGAGCTTAAGGGCCTGGTCTTCGCTGAGGAGCAGCGATGCGGATTGGTTGAGCTGCCTCAGTTCTGCTTCTTTCTTTTGCATCTGCATAAGGAGCGAACCTATCGATCCCGAGGCATTAAAGTTCATTAAAAACTGGCTGGTGCTATTCCCGGCCACCGTCATCGTCTCGGTTTCGATAGAGTCCCCCGAATAGTTGTCTTCTGCGACTTTGAGGGGGACAACACTCAGTTGCATTTTTGCTGCCGATTCCGAGCACGACTGGGATTTCGTCGTCGTCGTGCTTGCTGATATTGTTCGGAATTGTTCTTGAGCCTTGTGCCTTTGCCTCGGCCCTGCCCCCACGCTATCAATCTGAAATGCTTCTACTGCACATTGTTCCGAGAGAAAGGATGTAGAGATCATACATAATGCAAAGAAAAGGAAGACATCTTTAAAGTGTTGGGTCCTTTCCTCCCACCTTGACGTCGACACTGGAGCATTGCGTTTCGCATTGACAATTCGATCTCGACGAAGGTGCCTGTCAGAAGAAGTATCGCGTTTGTTGTTTCCGATGACAAACATGATGGTACGTTGCAAGAAGTATTCGAATGGCTCGGTGATGCAATTGAGTTTAGTTGTTGTTGTTGTTTTTTATGTCGTGTTTTTCCAACAAGAACTTTTTATCGCCAACATCTGCCGCATACGAATCAACGATGCAAAGAAACATGTAACGGCATTGGGAGCAATCGCCCAAGTTTTTATTTTTTGTGATTGCCGCTTTGATTGATTGATTTGATCGATCGATCGATCGATCGATCAAAATTCGATCTTGATGTTATTTTCAAAATATTTCGATTTCTGACAGCCAAATCGTGTCACCTCGCGTCACGCAAAATCGCTTCAATTGGAAATGGATGTGTTAGCGCTATCGCTATGTTTGTTCCTTTCCCAGAGTTTGATGGTGTTGACGTCACATTTATTCTTCGCTAATGTTTGACTCGTTCGATCAAAATCTCGGCGAAACGTGTTCGCCTTTTTCCGCTCGCACCGCACTCAAAAAAGCAAAACATTATCGCCCCTCCTCGTTGGGTACCGGTAGGCTGGTCTGTCCAGCGCCGTAAAAATTTAAATACACAACGCAACATTAGTTCCTGATGTTACCCAAGCCAAGCACGCCATATCTCCTTCAACGCAATGCAGGCAAGGCCGACAGACGCACGTACCGTACGCATTAGTTTCTACTCTAACCATACGTACGTACTGTATCGTACGATACGGTACGCTGCCCTTGCTTCTGTTCTTTGGGATGTCCGTCTTGATGATCACGTGAAAAATTAAAAAAACAAAATTCACCAAAAGCTTGGTGAACAACAATAATCGATAAGAAAGCGCAGATAGCTACAACACAGCAAACGAACTATCGTACGCTTCCTTGGCAGGCGCACCACACAACAAGAGGAGATCTTATATAATATATTCCGACCTGAAGGAGGGATTCAAAGAAACCAAAATCAATTCCCTTGAAGCGCTGCGTTGACGTCCTAGAGGAGGAGCGTTTCGAAGAGAAATTATCAACGGCAGCGGCAAGACAACTGATAGAGAGTTCTTCGCTTGTTGTTTTTCTAACTGAGCAACAGTACTCCGCTGCACACCACCCTTTCCGACAGGAGGAAGAATTTTTATCCAGCAATTCAAGCAGGTGTAGGAACTCTTCTTCATTGGGTGAAACATCGTCGAATTCTAATTTTTTCCGGGACTATCGATGGCCGCCACCACTAGCAGTGGGAAAAAGCGCAAAGTTTCGGCCCCGGCGATTTTTACGGTCGGCAACAATAGAAGTAGCGTCAACGGCGCTAAAATTCTCAGTAGAGACGTAAGCAAAACGACTTCTGCCGTGCAGATCACCCCCGTCAAAATCACCAACGCTAGCGGGAAAACGATCAGTGCCACCAGAACGGTCAACATTTCCACAACAACAACCATCACCAAGTGCATCCGACCCAAGGGCTCGAACGCAGCACCGGCCCTAAACATGAACCGCAATTCCGAGAGCGATAGCACCGCGAAATACATGGAGCGGCAAATGCAGGGAGACAGAGCATCCCCCAAGAATAACTTCAAACGAATCTCATCGGCGGAAAAACGAACCACGGGGAGGGGGGGAACCGAGGTAAAAATCTCCTTCGGTCCATCGCGGCCCCCATCCTCGTCGAACGGAAACGCCGCAAAATCCAAACAAAGAGACAGCGGCGGTAGCACGAGCAGCGGCAACAGCAGCACCATCAACATGAGCCAATCTGCTGCTGCAGCGGCCAGCATGGCAGCCATGATGGGTGGCGATTGCAGCATGGGCGGTGTCAGCTTTGGTGACCTAGACCTCGAGGCACTGAAAGAGAAGGCGGCCGCCGCTGCTGCAGGMCAGAAATCTTTTCGTAACAAACACGGCCTTCCTTGCACCGAGGCGGAAATGAAAGCACTCATGAGCATGTTTGTAGAAATTATGGGCATGTCCATGAACAGCAGCAACAACAACAATCACGGCGACAAGGGAGGTGGTGGTGCTTCGGGGAGCAGCAATACCAACAGCGGCGATTCAAAGAAAAGTTCCAGTTACAACTCCAATTCAGGGTCTTCCCACAAAAACGATAGCTGCCCTGTCTTCAGCTTTGGAGCAAATCCGATGGACACGTCCTCGATTGCGGCAATGGCTGCCGCGGCTACGGGAGCAGCTTCCGCTGGTATGCTTCCGGATCACATGGCAGCGGCCACGGCTGGTTTCTTCGCTGACGGAGCATCCTGGGAAGCCCTCCGACGCAATTATGCAGCGAGGGAAGACGAGGACGACGAAGACGAAGAATCGTTCGAAAACCGGGAATTGACGTTCGAAGAAGTGGAATTTCTTCTCCACCATCGCAAGCAGAAGGAGGAGGCCGCAAAGCTGGCTTCTCAGTTTGCTTCCGGGGACTGGGAGTCTCTGGAGCAAGTTGCTATAAACGACCACCTGCTCTCCTCCGAAGCAGACGATAGGGAGCGGAAGGCAGCCAAGAAACGAGAAAAGAAGCAACGAAGAAAGGCAAAATTAAAAGAAGAGGCGGCACAGAAAGCAGCAGAAGCAGCCCAAAAGAAACGAGAAAAATCTATAGTGTCGTGGAGAAGTCGGGTAGTTTCCGCGTGTCAATCGAACGAGGTTACCAAGTTGGATGGGTTGCTACAAGAGTCCCCTCTGCGGAAACTGATGGAAGAGCAGAACAGCAATAAAAACAGAAACAAGAACGACAGTAACGACAACACAACACACCCATCAACATCTTGTATAATACCCCACTTGGAGTTTTTGCTACCGAATTCGGTCGCAAAAAATCGAGCACAGGTCGAGAGAGGCATAGAGGCCAGATTGCGGCTCGCAGATTATGTGCTCCATACTGAACTACTGTTGGCCTTCAAACCATTACGGACCGGAAGAACCGCCCTCCATAC
The DNA here is from genome assembly GCA_900660405.1 of Pseudo-nitzschia multistriata. NCBI lineage: Eukaryota > Bacillariophyta > Bacillariophyceae > Bacillariales > Bacillariaceae > Pseudo-nitzschia > Pseudo-nitzschia multistriata. Next base: position 119,697 of record CAACVS010000031.1, on the reverse strand, counting down.
AGCGTGTTTTCACGGAGACGTGAGGTTTTTGCAGCTCCTTTTTGACAAGGTAGAAATATACGAGCCAAGTGATGGGAGAGATCCTTTGCCAAGCTCGTTTTTGGATTTAACATGTGACGAGTCTGGATGGTCTCCGCTGCATTATGCAGCGGTATCTGGATCGTCCGAGGTACTGGAATTGTTGCTGGCCAAGGGAAGTAATTTGTCGACTCTTACGGATGTCACCCACACATGGAGAGAAAGCGATGGGGTAGGCCTGACACCCCGGGAACTAGTGCAGTGTGTGCAAGCTTGCAACTATGAAGAAGTTATAGAGACGCATGGCTTGGCTTTGCAAGAAATGACGAATGCATTTTTCAACCATCACCAGGAACGCAGGGTTTTCCTGAAGAAGTTAGAGCGTGTGCATCACAGGTTGTCGAGTATCGAAAAACATGGTTACTCACCACTTTCGTCGAACGACAAAGCGGAGAATAATCGTGAGGCCGAAGCAAATACCGGGGACGGAAAAGTGAACCAATCCGAAACTTCTGCTCGAAACAAGAAGAAGAAAAAAAAGAAGAAGAAACAGAATGGGAAAGACGCAGAATCCAGAGCCGGAGGAAATAATACAAGCAATCAACACAACTCGGCTTTGGATCATTCGAATGCGGCAACAGTAGAAGAGAAGGAAGACCCGCTTGTCACGGCACTTTTGGGTATGGGATTCGCCGAAAGCCAGATCATGGCAGCCGTCAAGGCCTGTGGTGGAACGCATCGTGCAACAGCCGACGATCTCGTCACGTGGATTTTAGGACAAGGCGAAACCGAAGAAAGCGCTAACGAAGCAACGAGAATCCCAGATGGAACGGACCAGCTGCAGCAAGAAAATGCCGCATACGATCGCACACGGACAGAAGATTCGCTGCCAACTAACGAAAAAGAACAGCAGAAACAGCAACTCGAGGCCGTCCGCAAACAGGAAGAGGCTGCGCGCAGACTAGCAGCAAAACGCGAAGAAGCTAGGCGTCGAAACAGGGAGTGGAACAATCGAGAACAGGCACGGCAGCAAAAGGAAGCGAAGGCAAAAGTCGCTCAGAAATTCTTCAATGTCCCCCGTCCTGCGGTGCCGCTTCCTGTTCCAAAACCAATGGCAACACCCGACCTGCCCGTACCTAATGTTTCGAAATTGAAAGGACCTCCTCGACAGCCTAAGCTAACAACCGGTACATCGGGATTGCCAATTGGTGGTAACAAATGGGGAGTTCCACCGATAAGTGCTAATCCAAAACCGTTTCCTGTCTCTGCTAACCAATCTAAAAGCATTGGTTCAAAGCCAACATCTTCAGCGGCTCCAACACCACCGACGGCAACTGAACAGCATGCATTGCCTGTTTCGAGCTTCCTCGCTTCTCTCGACGACGACAAAACGGTATCATCGTTCGGTAGCAGTAGGACCATGTCCGTGTCGTCGAAGGAGTTTGTTCCCATTGCTTCCCAGCCATCTGTACCACCTCCAGGGTTCTTGTCAACATCGGCTGCGCCTATTTCAGCTGCTACTAGATCTCTTGTACCCCCCTTGTCAGAAGGCCCCATGGGAGCTCCATTTTCGCCAGAAAGTCGGCAGGGAGAAATACGAGCTACCGCAAAGGAATTCGTGCCATCGTTTACAATACCGGGTAGTGTAAATCCTAGCGCTTCCCTACAGAAAGACTTTGCTCCTTTGAACGATCTTGTTGGGGAGCCCCAGCCTTCTGAATCACACGGTGTAGGATTTCCACCCGGTATATTACCGCAACATGGTGCGTCGAAGGTGGGCCATACTAGCTCCCTTCTTGGACCGAGCCTTCAGAGTTCTTTTGACAATGTACGACCGATGAATTCTGGAGCCGCAGATACAATTCTGTCAGGTGCTTCGTTTGTGGATGGACCAAAGTCGGAGGAACCCCCAATGTCGATTCCTTTTGGATTTGGTCAGGCCGATTCGAACGAAAGCAACGACATTGGTGGCTCTAGGCTTCTGAATTCGATTTCCAGGAACAGGTCCACCGGATCGGCATCGATCTGGGGAGATGGCCAGCAGATCTCCTCGCTGGAAACCACTCTACAGCCTTCCTTCTTTGGTGACGGAACGACAAACGAGTCGGACGACAATCAAAAGAGTATGTTATGGAACGTTTCAACGGGTGGCAATTCTAGCTTGCCGAACGGTGGCGGTCAGGGATCGATTTGGTAGACAGAAATGTGCTGTAACAATGTCGTAACGACTGTATTTACAATCTTCTAGTTCCTTTTTCTGAATCGTACCGCAGGAGCTGCTGTTACTGTAACGCACTTCGTAGAGTACCTGGTACCACAGATTGCCTTTTAAAAAAGGCGCAGTTCGTAAACGGTTTCGTGGTTCAATACCAGGGTTCACCAAACAATACTACGGCAAAAAAGACGAGAGTTCAATATGGTTCGGAACTAGTGATAATCTACTCGATTCTATGTATGGATAGACCCCGGGGGCCTGCGTGGTAGCTATGGTGTGGTGTGGTGCTTCGCGGTGTGTTACCTGCCTTGAAGGAGGGAGGGGGGTATTCGTATCGCGCACACGGAAATGGCAATGTCGTCCCGGTAGGTCCCGCGCTTCGCCCGTTCCCACCCCGCGGCCGCCGTGTAAATGATCTGTTCCATGGCGGTGAGCAGGTGCGGGCTTTCGTCCTCGTACATGCTCCTCGCCAGCACGGCGGCCACGCCCTCCGGGTTGGTGTAGTCCATGCAGCCGTCCGTCGCCGACACGGCAAAAATGCAAACGTCGTCCTCCGACCCGCCCGAATGCTGCTCGACGACCTCGTCGATGTCGATGGTGTCGATGATGGGATCGGGAATGACGCCGAACTTTCCGACCTCCCAGTCCCCTATCGACCGGGACATGGCCAGCCCGCTCGTCAGGCCGGACTCGGGATCCGTGTACAACACCCTCGAGGTGCCGGTGGGCGGCAAGAGCACCTTGCCACCGGCTTTTTCCACGCGTTCCCGCTCGTCCGGCAGGCTGGGTTTGTCCTCTCTCGAGATGTAGACAACCTCCGCGGTCTTCGCTTTGGCCCGGTACACGACGACAAAGGAGCGGCTGTCCCCGGCGTTTGCGACGTAGAGCCTGGAACCCTTTTGTAGAACAATGGTCGCGGTGCACCCGCCGGATATCTCTGCCGGGGCGGTTCGGTCCATCTCAACGAAGGTCTCCGTGATGGCCTGCGACACCTGGTCCGTATAATTGGATTTTGGCTGGATCTTGTCGAGTTTCGACGCCAGCAGCTTGGGAAGTTCCTTCACGACATAGTCGCTGACAACCTCGCCCAGCCGGGCGTGTCCGTCGAAGCACCCGATCAACTTGTTGCTGTTGTTGTCGACGCTGTCGCTGTCGTTGTCACTGCCTCCTGCCCCGTCCGTGTCCTTTTTGTTTCCCACCACGAACGGTGACAGGACCACCGCTCGATCCTGGTTGATCTGCGACTCGAGCGGTCCGCCCTTGTATCCGATCAGGGTGAGGGTGCCCGAGTATTTCCCCCCCGATTCTTTCAGCACACCAAGGGTCGTGCTGTTGGTGTTGGTCTTGTTGCCGCCGCCGCTTGCAGCGCCCCCGCCGTCCGCGATTTCGTCCCGTCGCAGCGCCCTCAGCTCTTCGAGCTTGCTCTTTGCCTCGGCGTCGTAGTACACGTCCCTCGGATAAAAGGCCCGGCCGCAGGCCCCGTGTCTCGCGCCTTCGTTCGCACCGAACTCGGCCGACGAGGAGAAGGACGGGGCCGCCTCGGCCAGGGTCGTCCTCGTGGCGGGGGCGATCGCACGCCGGGCGGAGATCGCAAAGGCGTTGTTGGCGACCCACGCGTTCGCGGAAATCGCGACGGTCAGGAGGGTCGTCGACCTCCGAAAGGCGGGCGAGCGGAGGACGGAGGAGGAAAACATCGGGTTTTGTGCTGGTCTGCGTGCTTTTTGCGCTGTCTCTGGTAGCCCCCGCGATCGGTGGCCAGCGGTCTGCGACAGAAAAGGAGCTCGAGGGTCGGGTGTGTTGCGTTGCGTTGTATTGCGTTGCGTTGCGTTGCGTTGTGTTGCTGCCAAGCCAAGCCAAACGCTCCAAAAATCACTTCCAGACAATCCTCCGGGCAATCAATCAATCGCTTTGGTCGAAATGTTGTCACTTTCGGTTCCCAACAGATCGAACCCCGGTGGCCATTACTGTACCAAGCACCAAAAGTGTTCCTTCCGAGAAGTGTGTCGACGGAACAACGCGATGGACGCTTACCGCACGAAGGACTCGTGGAATAATCAACTCTGTCATCATCTCGGTCAACCAAAAAGAAAATCATCCCAAAAATCACCCTCTGCGCATCATACCGTACGGTACGGTACAACCGTACGTTGCTACACGTGCGAAGTAGCAGTCGTAAGGTTTTCTACAACTACGATGTTTAGGGTGCGCAACAAAACGTACCAGGCACTGTACACGGGTAATTACGAGTACTAGTACTTGTTTCGCGCATCGCGCGCGTGCGTACAGCCAACAAACAACAAACTGTGGTAAGGTATCTTCTTATTTTTACTAGGAAGAGTACCTATATACCTACGTACGACGGTCGTTCGCAATCCGCAACAGAATTCAGCGGTTGGAAATTGGAATTTTGCTGACACATTTTCCACGCATCATCATCCAAGTGAGAATCGTATCGTACGTACGCGGCATAGGTTCATACTGACATACAGGTAGTATGACTAAGCACTCCGAGTTTCGAAAGATTTATTTTTCTTCCGTCGTCAACAGCTATTCATATCGGTATTACAGTACGAGTACGTAGTACGAGCACTAGTAGGAACTTACGGTACGGGTACCAGGTACCGTTCGCAATCACACGGCCCTCTCACAATCCGCCGACAGATCGAAAGGATTCCCACTGGACCAGAGCAAGACCAGACCGGAGCAAACCAGATCGGATCGGATCGGATCGGGCGAAACCAGGCACCGCACAACGCAACGCAACGCAGCACAGCGCAACGCAACACGGCACGATAGCATGGTGCTGGTTCGGTTCCGCCGCCACGGCAGAAGGAAGCCCCTGCGCCTGCTCCCGTGCGCGGCAACGATCCTCCGGGCGTCGCTTTTGGTGTTGGTGTTGTCGCTTCTCGCCCACCGGCGGGCGGCAGAGGGCTTTCGGGTCCCGGGGGGGCTGGAAGGCATTCCGAAGAAGAACCGCAGCCGCAACCGCCGGCGAGACATGATCGTGTCCACGGTGCCGCAGCTCGCGTCCCTGGTCCTGCTCGACCGGGGAAACAGCAACAGCCGGGCGCTCGCCCTGCCCTTCTTCGACCAGCCGGAGGACCGGCGGCAGAAAGAGCTGTGCCTGGTGAACCTGATGAGGCTCCAGTCCTGGGCCCTCGGACTCTCGCGGAAGCTGGGGGAGGCACCCGGCGACGAAACACCGGAGGGTTGGGAAGACAAAAAGAAATCACTGTACCTCGAGGCGAGGCTGGGATCCAAGGTGGTGGTGGCCGAGTCGAAGCGAATCAGCGGGGGGGCCACCGCCAACGTCTTTATGCTCAAGGGACTCCACGTCCGGGAGTGCCTGGACGACCTGGTCTACTACGTCGGCAAGGGCGCCAAGCGAAAACAGATGGACACGTACCGGGAGGACCTGATCGAGGCGCTCGCGTCCATCGTCGAGTTCGACGGCCTGGAAACCACGCAGGACGACTCCCCCAGGTCGTCCCTGACGCTCTCCATGTACAACGCGCAAAAGAGCCTCTTCGTGCAGCGGATGCTGGCCGAGCGGATCGTTCCGCTCGTCGACGACATACTGCGCCTCTTCGATCCGGACACCCGGGCCCAGAGCGAATACTACATGAGGGAGTACTATCCGTCCGAAGCGATCGCGAGAAAGCCGCCGTAGGGAAATTGGGGGCGAGCGGAACGGGCACGCGCAAGCCCCGGCACCAGCGCAGCGAAGGCACAACACCGCGGAACACCGCAAGCCGCGGGGGCGGGAGGCACCCTGGTTTGGTTGTCGTTCGGGGGCACACGCCAGGCATATCCGTTTGGGTCCATTTCCACGCATCCATCTACGACTTGTTTGACGCCGCCGGAGAGGACGACCGCATTAGATCCATTGCGGAGATTTGCCTTGCCGAATTAAGGCAAAACTTACAAGTACTTCGAAGTAGAAAGAAAAACACTCCTTTGGGTTTTACAGTCGTTTGCTCTAATGCTCAAGCTTAACAATACCCATTAAAATATACCTCGAAATCGATTCTGCGCTTATTACCCATAGTCTCATTTCTCTGCTCCATTTCGCAGTCCAAGAGAAACCAAACCGTGTTTGTTTCACACAATCAACCAAAAATACCGAGAAGCACACAGAATCCCAAGCCATTCCTCTAGGCGTAGTTCGGGTTGATCACGCGGTACGTGTGCAACAGCCGAAGCCGTGCCTCCGACATCACCTTTTCGCCCTTGAAGACATAGGCATCCGGGTCTCCCTCGGGAAAGTCGCCCATGTACTTGACGTGGCCGTAGTTGTACCGCGCAAAGACCTTGTTCTCGGTCTCGGGGGTGTGGTCGGGGGCATTCGCCGCGAGGGCACCGACGCGTGCGATCCGGTCCTTGTCGTAAAAGTCCGGATTCCCGATCTCGAACAGATACACGTAACCAAAGACCTCGGGGGCCGTCTCCAGATCGATGGCCTGGTTCCAGTTCTTCAGGAACCCCCCGGGCCGCAGCCGGACCGACCAGCTGTAGATCGCCGCCCACGTCGCCGTACGGGCGTGGGTGCACCAGAGCTCGTCGCCGGCGGGGTCGAAGGGTTCCGGCCAGCCGTGCAGGAGGTAGTGGGGCCGGTCTCGGTCTTCGTCGGCCGCGATCCCTGGACCGTGGGGCCCCTTCCGAAGGTGCTCCCCGAGGGTGCACTCGATCGATTTTCGGAGGCTGGTGTTCTTGCCGGTGTCGAGCTCTCCGTCGTCGTTCACCATGTCCGCGGAAATGACAATGTCGCTGGAGCTATCCCCTGTTTCTTTTACCCGGAGCATCTTACCGGGAGCCCTCCACCAGTTTTCATAGGACAGCACCTTGCTCGATTTGATTTGATAGTCGTTTACAGTCACAACACACAACAAGGCAGCAGTGAATGCAACGTACAGGAGGAACAGAGCCAAGACGATCGGGGAAAGAACGATCAGGATGGTGCGAATAAATATTCGTTTACCGCGTGTCAAGGGCCTCGGATCGTTTCGTCCGTACCAGCCATCCTGGGTGTCTATGAGGTTATCGGTCTCTTTGCTGATTTGCGTTTGCATCGTTGTCGCTGGTTTTGTTATGACAGCTGGTCGATACGATACGGCACCTGGTACGGTAGAAAGATACAGTATTTGTTGGTTCTTCTCCGTTACACCGGTTCGTTTTTCGTCATGTCCCCGCGCCGATGTTGTGTTAGCGTGACTGATCATCGAGATGCACGACTGAAAGGGATCACCGGGATTCCGTGTTAATAGGTACTATAGGTACTACTACACGGTACGGTACGTACTCACACTGGTGTGTCGCTGCAATCGACCGTTAGGTTCCGTTTCAAGTTTCAAGGCACTCATTCCTATGAACTTCTTACGTCTTACGTACAGTTCGTGCTCGTACTGTACGGCCATTAGGTATGAGGTACATAGGGTATGGTATGATGATATGATGATAGGTTCATGCCTTGTTCCTACGGTACGAAAGGTAGGAATCAAGCAGTGTTCCTGTTGCGGAGGCTCGTACGATAAAGTACGGTACCGTAGTCCGCGAGGTTTGTTCCTGTATTTCGTATTTCCTTCTTCGAACGATCGGCGGCACCAGTCCAGTCGATCTCAGTTGGAATCGACAAAAATCATTCGAAACAAGCAAGAACACACCGGTGCATCAAACACACTCCGACCTCGAAACGATCTACGGAGCAAACAGCCTTCGCTTGGAACATCAGAATCTGTTCTTCTCCCGAAACACCAACGAGACTGTGTMGAAGCACAGAACCACCAAACCGAACCCCGGGGCAACGCAGCACAGCAAAGCAAAGCAAAGCACAGCACAGCACAGCCAACCAACCGAAGGCCTCCGAAATGGGAAAAAACTCGGGACGGAAAAAGAGCCACCGAAAGAACCACAAGAAAAAGAAGGAGCGTCCCGCGGCGCGAGACCCGAACTTTGTTTCGGAGGCCGGCCCGGGATGCTTCATCGCTCGGCGCGGCGGGGTCGGGGACGCGCAGGAGGCCCCCGATTGGATGATCGGATGGGAGGACGTCGATCCGGCGGACTTTGTCGAGGACGGCGAGGCGCTGGAGGTCCCGGACATTGCCCTGGATCCGGAGGAATGCACGGTATCGGTCTGCAACCTGGACGCGCACACCAAGGTGGCCTACGTCACGGTCTTTGAAACGGCGGTGATCGGTGCCCACGGAAGGGAACTCACCCCGGGATCGACGACCGACAACGACGGAAAGACCCTGCGGTGCGTCACCTTTGTGGTGCTGTGCCCCCCCTTCGTCTTTGCCCACCTCGGCTACCTCGACCTGCCGGAGGGAAGGGATCTTTCCTCCGTGGTGATCGAGAGCGACGTCTCGGAATGGCGAAAACACCCAGATCCCTCCGACGAACACCCCTGCCTGCTGGGCTTTCCGCTCGGCCAGGCCCCGGGCACCACGACCGCCTCGTACCTGTGCACCCAGGGCGAGGACGGGGAGCTGACGCACTTCTTTTCCGGGAACCTGCACGCGATCGACTTTCGGTGCCCAATCGGGACCGAGGTCCTCGCGGTGGCGGACGGGGTCGTCGCGGAAGCCGGGGACGAGAACACCCTGACGGGAATCGCCGTGACCAACCTCTTTCGGTGGAACAGCATACTCCTGGAGGTCGGGGGGGACCGAAGCGGCGGCGGCCCCCTGCTGGTGGAATACGTCCACCTGTCGAGGACGCTGGTCCGGGCCGGCGACCGCGTGGCGAAGGGGCAGGTCCTCGGATACAGCGGGAGCGTTGGGTTCAGCCCGGAGCCCCACCTGCACTTTTCGGCCTTTCGGAGCCCCGACCCGGGGGCCCCGACGGTCCGCGTCCGCTTCGAGGGAAAGTCCCCCGGGGGCGCCTTTCTCCCCCGGGCGGGGGAGTGGTACGACGCGGGCGGGAGGGCAGACCCGCCCCCCCGAGCGGCGTGAGCAAGGCCTCCCCGCGGCAGGGCCGTGACACGGGCGGGGTCCGAGGCCGCGTGCGGTGGACACAAGCGGCCACCACGGTGCGATCCGTCGGACAAGGAAACGCCCGAGGCGAGAGGAATGGGTGCGTCGCGTGGTTCGTGCCCGCGGGTGAAAACCGAGGCAGGCTCGCGGAACGAAACGAAACGACGGTGGATCACCGGCTTCCCCGTGCCCGGGACAACAAGACAAACGGAAGGATGCTACAACGCTGCGTGGTTTGCACGACAATGAGCCTCTGGTCTTCTCCCGTCCCCCCTTGGAATACCCCCGGTATTGATTTTCTCGGCTTGTTTTAGTGAACTCTCTTTACTCTCTGCTTAAACCCGTGTAGACTCCCAAAACAATACAAACTACACGTGCGAGTGGCAACATTTAGCGACACGCGACGGGCAAAAGTTGGCAACATTGTAAGGAACAGCGTTTGTGTATTTTAATTTGTATCTGAAGTATTCTAGGCTCCACCGGACGGCGGCCGCGGGCGTACCCCGCCTACTCGGCGGGTGCCGGCGCCGAGGCCCTCGTCATCTCGACGATGGCCGTCTTGACGGCCCCGCGTTCGGTGATCGGTTCGGGAAAGGGCAGGCGGACCTTGAACTGCTGCGGCTGGCCGGGGAGCGTCGTTTCGTCGGCCTGGTTCCGGGTGACCGTGACGTCCATGCCCAGGGAGTCCACCCGGTTGATGAGGGCTCCCTCGACGTAGCCCTCCGCGTCGAGGCCGGGTACGTAGTGGCGGACCATGGCCATCGTGGCCTCCGAGTGGTCGTCGTTCATGTGGGCGGCGACGTGGCCGCCAAAGGCCATGACGGGATCGGGTTTGGCGGCCTTGTAGTCCCCGGCGGAGACGGACCCCGCCCGGGCAAAGCCCCCGACGAAGCGGATCGACTCGACCTCCATCCGGAACCAGTTAAAGTCCCCAAAGTTGACCCAGAAGGCCCCCGGGTGCTTCTGGAGGTAGAGCTCGCGTGCGGCGGCGATGGTCTCCTCGTCCCGGAGGCGTTCGGCGGTTCCCATGAGGTTGACACGGCCGTCGGCGGCGCCCTTGAAGTTTTTGTCGGCCACCGTCAGGCTGCAGCGGGGGTCGGCGAGGATGTCCTGGGTGTGGCTGGACATTCCGCTGAAGACAAAGAGGGGCCGGCCCTCTTCGTCGACGGTGAAGCCCACGACGCTCCCGCCGGGAAATCCGGGGTTTCTTTGGCAGCGGGCGGGAATGGGCAAAAAACACAGAGCAAAACCGAGCAAAAAAAGAACAACAGAACACAAAAAGAAACGGGCCGGTGAGGGAACGACGGGCGGGTTGCCAAAACCAGGGGGACAGGGAGGTCTTCCCCGCCCCCGGCGCGAAGCAAGGCGCGGCACGTACGACTTGCTGTGGGTGCTCATCACGGCAAACCCGTGGTTGTACTGGACCAGGGAGCGAACGTCGGCCGGAAAGCCGATCCTGGGAACCCCCTTCTGGTGTTCCACAAAGGCCTCGATGCGTTCCCTCTGGTCCGCCGGAAGGTCCTCGATCGATCCGGCCTGTCCCTTGCCGACGTCGTGCTTCGGGGCCTTGTGGAAGAGGGGTCCGCCACGGGGCCTCGAAACGTGGGGGACCACCAGGGCGTCGGCGGTGGCGGCGAGGCTTGCGGCAGCGGCGAGGGCGCACAGGCTGTAGCGTTGGCGGGAAGGCATGGTTGGGGACCGGGTGCTTCGGAGAGATAGAGAGGTGTGTGTGTGTTGCTCCGGCTTGTTCGGCGGTGCAGGGCGTCGTCGTCGGCGGCGGCTTCGGCTTCGGTTGTGATCGGAACAGAAGGATTCCGAGAAAGGAAACCTAACATAGAAGTAACAGGCAGCGAGCGGCATACAAGTGAGTAGTACTGTACAATCCTTCCCTGCGGACGAAGAGGATCGAATCCGTCGTACTACGTACCGTACCGTATGTACAGGTATGCGAGACTTGTACGTTTCATAGGCTGCGATACCAGGAGTAAGTACGAGTACGGCACTGTGGACTGTGGATTGCCGTTGGTCGCGTAGAAAGGCGTTTAGTACTGTACGATCTCGTTATCGAATGAATGAATCAGATGGTGGTGACTGCGTTGGCGCGTGGAAATCGTGTTTTCTTAGAAAATCGACTTGTTCGATTCGTTCGAGGATTTTTCCCGTTATTATAGATGTGCTAAACTGGTAAATCTGGCATTTTTATTACTTTTGTAATAACGGGAATCAAATATTCAACGGACAGACTGAGAGCAAGCCGGACTTTATTGCAGTCTTTTTTGGAATCTGGAATCTTAACTATACTCCAACGTAAAGACTAAAAAGACTCAAAACGCGCGCCCTTTKATATTTGGTACTAAGTAAAACATGAAATTTTCGATAGTAAGACATAAACTCATTCCTACTTATTTCCAGTAGAAAATAAGTTGAAATGAGTTTAC
>CAACVS010000031.1:80592-102400 GCA_900660405.1 Pseudo-nitzschia multistriata | reverse complement strand
TCTTGCTCTCTTTGCTGCAACAAAGAAAGAAAATAGATTGCACTGACTAACAGCACCGACCGAGACATACTTTATGTCCCTTAACACTGTCCCTTGGCGCCATTCTTAACAAATACAGTGTTTTTGTTAGCCATGGTCGTGGTGCATGCTCGTGTAATTTTGTCGAGTTCTGTCTTAAGATTCTGGCGGGCTTTCTGTTGAGTCTTTCAGAGATTTTCAACGGACTCGAAATTTTGAATCGTGAGTTCCATCATAAATTTTATTACATTTGAAACGACTGAAATGAGCTGTTCAAATGTAATAAATTTTTGTTATAAATGTGCTACTTTTGATAGACAGACAGACCAAAAAGTAGCACATCTATAATAACGGGAATCACCCAATGTCATTCAATTTTTTTTTCCCTCCAGAAAAAATAAAAAAGTTGCAATTCCGTCCAGTTGCATTTTCTTCCTGGCGTAGATGCCGTTAATTAAGGATCACATCACATCACATCAAAGATCTCATAGCAACACTCAACTTCAATCTTTCTCTAATCCTTCTCTAACCAAACAAAAATCCAAGTCCAAGACCATGCCCTACCGTAGGTAACTCYCCAGCCAGCCAGCCAGCCAGCCAGCCAGCCAAGCGCTCGCCCGCAAGGACACACCAAACGATCGATCGATCGATCAATCGATCGATCCAATTCATCGATTGTTCTCCCTCCGGCATGGCGGGTGGAGACGAGCTCGCCGCCCGGGCGGAAGGGGCGGCCCGCGAAGCGGTCTCGGAATGGATCCGGGGGGCCCTGCGGGAGGCCTTCCTGCAGGCCCTCCGGCGGGTCTGGACCCTCCGTCCGGTCGACGATGGCTCCGCCGCAGCTGCGGTAGAGGTCTCCGCCCCCGGGTTCGAAACCTGCCTCGGCCTGGTCGAGAGGGTGGCGGGGAAGTGGAGGGACAAGCTGGAGGCGGAGGGCCACCACAACGCGGGAGGGTGGGTCTGGGAGGTCTTCGAGCGGGGGAAACAAACGCTCTGGGAAGGATCGGTCGGCGGGGAGGAAACCAGCGGCGAGACGCATGCAGAGCCCCTTTCCCGTGGCGGCTACGGGGATCTCCGGGACGACGACGACGGCAGCAACGACGACGGCAGCAACGACGACGGCAGCAACGACGACGGCAGCAACGACGAACCGGCGGCTCCCCCCGGGGGGCCCGCAAGCGACCGGTGCCACCACCCGGGAGTCTACGCGAGCCTCCGATCCCTGGGGCGCAAGCGCAGGCTGGACTACTCGGTCCTCTCCGTTCCGGACGCCCTCGGGGCCGTCGAGGGCTTTGCCAGGGACCACCCCACCTACTGGCCGGCCGGCCACTGGGGGGCCGTCGAAACCGCCTCCCTCGAACTGGCGGACCGGATGGAGGCGAGGGACCGCCACGGGTCCGGCCACGCCGCCCGGAACGGGGGGGGAGACGGGGCCGTGTACACCAAAAAGGCGGTCCGCTTCCAGGTCCTGCCCAAAACCGTCTGGGAAACCAAGCAGCGCAAGCAGCAGCAGCACCAACAACAACGACAACGACAAGAGCATGGACAGCAACAGCAAGAGAACGACGGCGAAGGGGCCGGCGCCACGGCAGCGGACCGGGGGGGGGCCTCCCTGGCCGCGAGGATCGTTCTGGCCCACCGAAGCCAGAAGGCCGGGCGCCGGAGGGCCGGCGGAGGTCCCCGCACCGAAAAGGGACGACAGCCGCACGGGGTGGAGGATCCCCCCCGGCCCCCGTCCGATGCGACGCTGCCGGTTCCCGGTGGACTCCTCCCCGTCGTCCTGACCCCGGAAGAAATCCGGCGGCTCGAGGGGCTGCTGGTGAATGTCGGCGATGGCGTCGGACCGAAATCCACCGCGGCGGCTCCGAGGGAGGACAACGAGAACAACACCTGCCTGGGGCTCTTTGGTGGACTGGAGTGCGTCGGGCAGACCACCCACGCGATCAAGAACCGGGACACCGGTGTCCCGAGCGACAACAACGCCGGCGTGGTCTTTATGGACCCGAAAAACACCACCGATAGGGCCCGGCGCCGCCGGGAGCGGACCTCGATCCAGGAACGCCTGGACCCGAACCGCGTCCGGGCGGGCAGGGAGGAGAACCCGTGGGACCGGAGGTCCAAGGTCCTCAGGACGGAGGACTGGTTCGACGCCCGGAAGAAGTTCCTCGACCTCGATCTGGGGTGGTGCCTCCTGGAACTCCCAACGCCGGAACGGGGAGGCCGGAAACGCCTCTGCGCCTTTTCGAGCATGGAGGCCTGCCTGGGAGACCACGACTAGCAAACGCGAAAACAAAAGAAAAAACGCACCGTCTCGCCACGGACTATCCTCGCCGCGCAACAACACGCGGGCGGTACAACGCGGCAAACTCGTTCGGCAATCTCGACCTCCGTCGTCGACCACACTACGCATCTGCTACTGACGCTACAGCGGTGTGATGGGACTCTCCTGCATGCCACAATGCTTCACGCAATGTGATCGCATAGTCCCAAAATTGGGCATCACTCCCAAACACATCTCTCTAAAATCCATCGAGTGCTCAATAATACAAGTAGTGAATAGGAAACCATAATCTTAATTCGATAGCTGTTCGACTGTCCCCCATTTTCATCGGGAGGAAAGAGACACTTGCGTTGGCATTGCTATGCCTCTTCGTCGCCTGCAGCAATATCTTCCTATTCTGATGGTTCGACCGCATTTTCTGGTACCTCCTGCTCCTCTTGGACCACTGGTTCGGACTCCTCGCTTTCGGCTGAGGGCTCTTTTTCGTTTTCTTCGTCGTCGTCGTTTTGGTCTTTTTCTTCGTCCTCGGCAGTCTCTTTGCACTCATCTTCGTCCGGACACTCCTTCTTTTCTTCTTCGCACGCACCTCCTTCGCTTGGTTCGACGTTCTCTTCGCCTTCCTCTTCGTCGAGAGGTTCTTCCTCCTCGCTAGCGGGTGCCTCTTCTTCCTTGGCCAAGAGCTCCCTCTCGGCATCGGTGAGATTCAGTTCTTCCAGCTCGGAATTTATTTGATCCAGACTCGTTTGGTGTTCTTCGGCCTTCTCGAAATCTTCAATCTCAGCGGCAGCTTCCACCTGCTGTTCCAATTCAGACTGTTTTGTCGTCAGCTCCCTTGCTTTTGCAACTCGCTCCTCGGTTGTGAGTCCGCATTCCTCCTCTTCTTTGGCAGGCGGATCGGGGCCAAGGAGAGTTTCTTCCTGGGCCAACAGCTCGCATTCTTCATCCGTGATGTTCATTTCTTCGATTTCACTATTGATCTTATCGACCTCCTCTTGCAGTTCGCCAGCTGCCTCGTAATCATCTCTGTCGGCAGCTTCCTGTACCATTTCCTCTAGTTTGGCGGATTTCGCAATCAACTCTTTCGCTTTTGCCAACCGCGCTTGCAATTCTTCCTCTGACAGTTTGGAACCAACCATTTCCTTCGCAGTTTCGCTCGTTCCACCGTTTGCCTCCGACTCGTTGCTGTCGACGCCACCGGGTGCATCCTCGAGACCGATCGACGTGACTAGATCTCCCCATCCACCGTATTTGCTTCCTAGTTCGCTTCCTTCTGCCATGAGCATCTTGATCTGACTCTCGAGCAACCTGGCACCGACACACTTGACACTGTTTCCTTCCGAAGACGCATCCCCGCATCTTTCTTTCTTTTCTTTCGTGAGTTGCTCAATCTTTTTCGATAGGGTCGCCATTCGTTTCTCACCAGACAGCTTTTCTTCGGCATCGGCAATCTTCTTCGCTTCCAACAAATCCAAATCAAGTTGGCGGAGCGTTTCCTCCGCAGCCGATTTCTTCGCCTTGGCATCTCCGTTCAATTCCTGTTCGCATTCCTGGATTCGGGACGTGGCGTCCTTGATTTCCTTGGAAAATTTTCCCGCGGATTTGAAATCCCTCGCCGCGGCAGCTGCCTTTTTCTGCGTCTCCAATTCCGGGATTCTGGCGGCGAGACCGTCGCGTTCGGTTTCTAGGTTCTGGATTGCCGAGGTGGTCGCCTTGAGAGACTTTTTGGCAGCATCAACCGCACCCTCGCATTTGACAACATTGGCTTTGAGCTGAGCAAGGGATCCTTCGTTGCTACTGTCTTTCTCTTCTGCCTCACTCTCTTCCTCCATGAACCCGAGTTGTGCGGGCGTGAATTCGCTGAATTCTCTCGACAACTTCAACTCCGATTCAAGTGTATTCAAAAGTTCTTCGTGGACAAGGAGCGCATTCGAGTGCGACTCGACCTGGAGGTCGTGTGCCTCCTTCTGCTTTGTGTATTGGTCGTTCTCGATTTCCCATTCTCGTCGGTTTTGTTTTACAGTCATTTCCTTGTTGTTTACGCGGTTTAGTTGCCGCGCAAATTTTACCCTCACCTTAGCAATGGAGTCCTCAAACCCGAACATCTTGGTCCTCAGATTCGCGGCTTCTTTTTGCTTGCTTTCAACTAGTTTTCGAAGTTCCTCGATTTCTTCTTCTACCTCTTTTAGTTTCGTACCGGCTTCTTCTTTTTCTGTTTCGATTTCCCCGGTCTGTTCATTGATCGAGCCTTCCAATTCTTTCCTCTCCTCGGCCACGAGTTTTTCGTCTCGTTCTAGGTGTTTCAAATCCTGTTGCAGGCGCTCGTGTTCGTCCGACAGTTGCTTCGATATGGCTGCGTACTGCGTGAGCGTTTCGTTGTCGTCCTGTTTCTCGTTGGCAAGTTCTTTGTTCTTCAATTCCTCGAGCCTCGAAGCCAGATCTTGGAAGCAAGACGAAATGATTCCACCAAGCGATGTCTTTTCGGCTTCGAGTCTTTCCAGGGCAAGTTCGTTGCTTTTTAGCATATTGGCTACCTCGCTTTTTTCTCGCTGGTGTGCATCCAACATTTGTCCGAGTTCGTCCGCTTGCTCGTAGTCTTCTTCTTCGATCGCAACTTGTTGTAGTTCTTCTATTTGCTCAAGCTCTCGCGTGGCGAATCGATCCTTGGCCAGGGCGACGAACCGTTCTTCCAGCAAACCCTTCTTCGTGTTTCGTGCGTCTTCCACTTTCTTCATTGCCGTGTCGACCGCTTGCGAAAAATATTCTTGGTACCCTTCGAATATATCCTTTGGCGTGTTGCTCGTTCTCTTCTTTGGTTGTGCAGGTGCTGGTGCAGCACCGACCTTGATTCCGCCATAGTTGGGAGCAGCCGCCGGCTTGAAGCTAGTTGTTGCGCTTGGTTTGAACGGAGACGGAATCGTTGCCGGGACAAAGGAAGAGATCCCGGATGCACTTGAGGGAGTTGCAGGCGTAAACTTAATTGGTTCTGCTGGTGTTGCGACCTCCTCTGGCTTGGTTGAGACCACACTAGTGGCCACACTAGTGGTAACAACCACCTCGTCGTCATCTTGGTCCTCCTCTTTGATGGTTTTTGAAACGGCGTCTTGTTGCTGCTGCAAAAGTTGTCGCTGCGCGATGGCTTGTTTCGCGACCTCTTGCTCCTTCGCCAACCGGTCCATCCCGCTCGCACTCCCGTTCGAGCTAGAACCCACCGAGTGTTTGCTGCTGTTTGCCATCGGAGCACTTCCGACCGTGCTGGGACTAGCCCTGAATCCCTTGAAGAAGGTTCCCATGAACCCACCGCTGCTCTTTCCTGTTTGCTGGTACTGCAGAATCTTGGCCTTTTCGGCTGCCTCCTGCGCGGCGGCCAAAATCTCGTCGGTGCTTGCACTGGGCTCGAGACCGAGGTTCTGTACACTTTCTGTCGTCGTGGCGGCGGGTGGTGGTTTCCTTTCCGCCGACTTGGCCGCTTCCATGGCCTTGGATTGCATGAATGCTTCGGCCTTTTTCGTCGCTTCCAGAGCTTCGTCCCTCGCGGATTTGACTTCGGTCGCTGGCGGGGCCGGAGCCGGGGTCGGAACGGGAGCATCAGCGGTTGTTGTCGCGTCGCTTTGGCTTGCACCGATTCCTATTTTCTGGGAACGGAGTTTCTTCTTTTTGATTCTGGGTTTGGAGCTGCTGGTTCCAAAGGTAATGCCTGCTCCGGCTATTCCACCTGCGGTGGTCATTGCCGGAACAGCCGGTGAAGGTGTCGGGGCAGAAGACAAAGAGGGAGTGCTGAGAGCCGAAGAGATAGAATTGTGGCTGTTGGTACGGGTGTGAATGGCCGTCGGCAAGTCTGGTTGCTGCGGGTCCGTTCCCTCCGACGCCGTGGGGGGAGCCGCCGTGTCGGACAGAAAGGAAAACCCGCTAACGACGGGCGGAGCCGCCGGCGCCTCCTCGGCGATGGTGGGGATGATCGTGTCTCCGACCGCCCCGGCCGGGGGAGCCATCGTCTCCGCAGGAGCTGCCATGGAATTCATAAAATCAAAGCCCGACGAGGCCGTTGCCGTTGCCGTTGTCGTTGTTGTTGCCGTTGTCGTTGCCATTCCCATTGCCGGGCTGGCCGGGGGAACCTCCGAGGGGCTTTCCACGACCGGGGGTTCGGCTTTCGGGGTTGTCGGTTCCGATGCCATGAACGAGAATCCGCTCGCGGCGGGGGCAGCAGCCGGTGCGGCGTTCGCCGGTGACATCGGTGTTGGTTCCGGAGCGGCAGGCGAAGCATTCATAAAGGAAAAGGAAGAGCCGGCTGCGGCACCGGGTGGGGACGACTGCGGTTTTTCTGGAGCGACGGCAGGGGCCGAGTTCATAAAGGAAAAGGAAGACACCGGTGCCGCCGGAGCCGGGCCGGGGGCAGCCGGGCCGGCATTCATGAACCCAAAGGAACTCACGGCCGGTGGCTGTTCACCGGCTTCGGGGCCCTTGGTGTCGGGGGTGTTGTCCGGGGCATCGCCGGCATCCGGCGACGACGCGCCTTTGATTTCCAAACCACCGAACATCGTTCGCCTGTTCTAGAACGGCAAGCTGCGGTGATTCTGTCTCGAAGTCCACTCGGAGGTGGTGTCAAAATGGATTTGAGGGAGGTTGTCCGTGCTGGTTTTGGGAGCAGCTCGGCAACTGTAGGTTACTCCTTGTTTGCTCCGGTGTGGTGCTCCAAGATGCAAGCTGTTACAAAAGCCGTAGAGCTGGAAAGATCCGTCGTCGATCGAGAAGAGGAGAGGAGAGGAGAGGAGAGGAGAGGAGATCTCTCTCGAAGACTTTTTCATCACGAAACCAAGCATAACCGTTGCTATCATGGTTGGGATTGCATGCGCGCGCATGAAATGAGGGATCGAAGCACAAAAGCCAAAGAGAAGGAAGTAGTGACTGAACACGTGACTGAACTCCGCGTCACAAAACGTCTTACAGTGAGGTAATACTATACATACATACAAATCATATCTTAGTACCGATCAATGGTTGGTAGGCATCATCGCAAAAAAACAGCGATACATGAAGGACAGAACAGCAACGTACGCAGTCACAACCAGGGGTCATAATATAGCCCCTGGTCACAACGAAGGTCAACGCTTCCCGAACAAAAGTATTTCTGTTCACCATTTTTGTGAAGCGCCTTCGGGTCTGAACCACTTGTGATGAAATTAGATTCCCACCCATTGCTTACTTAATGTTACTTCGATTTTCGGAATGTGATGGCGGATTTTTATTTTTAACAGGACCTTAAGGATTGTCATCATATTATCGATAACAAACCGATTTTTGTAGAAGATTTGCTCCCAAATTCTATGTATGGACGACGGTATCGAAACGTTGTACTTCGATCCCTGTTCCACTCAAAATATCACATGAACCCGGACGAATTCTTCTCGAACTTCTTGGTCACATGTTGTGATTACTCCTTACTGTACCGTAGGAGAAAAGGCAATGAATGAGTTAGCACCGAGGCAGCAAAGATCAATAATCATCTCGTCTCCCTGAACTACAGCAGCGTACAGCACACGTAATTTTTCGCAACAATTTTTTAGCGGCGGCGCGACGGAGGACGTGCAACAACAATACGTGTACTCTTTGCTCCGAAAAAACCTCAATCTGGATCCTGGAGTGCGCCGGCTCGCCATCTTTCTGATCTCGACATCACACGATCGAAACCAAACCAAAGCTGCTGCGCCGCTTTCCTTCTTTGAGTTGGTTCAGACTACCGGAAACAAATCATCCTAGTCGAGATGCGCAGGTCTCGTTCCGCGGCGAACACTCGCTACCACGACCGTGACAGGAGAACAAGCACTCGGAGCAGCAGTCGCTACGACGACGAGAGCGACAACAGCACTTTTTTCTATTTCGACAGCGACAGCGACAGCGATGGATTGAGCAGCTACAGAGGCAGCAGCAGAAAACATACCGGCATCGATGATTGGATGTACGGCAGCCACAGCGACGATTCCTACCCCGACACTAGGCGTGGGGCGCGCAAGGAATCGTACCGGGACCGATCTAGATCGAAGAGGTCCCATTTGGTTATTGATTCCGAGAGCGACGATTCAAGCTTCTACGAAATCGAACACCGAGGACCAAGAAGGAATCGCAGCAACCACAGTCTCCGAACAGCCATGATACGAAACGGAGACCGAACCTTTTCCGAGTCGGAATGTGGTAGTGACAGCGACTCGAACGGCCCCCACAACTTTTCGTCGAGGATCGAACGAATAAAGAGCCGTTCCCGCCAATCCTTCAGCTCGGACGACGATTCTAGGAGCGGTTCTAGGTCGTCTCGCCGCCGAAACCGGAAACCTCCGGAAGGAATGCGACGAGCGAGATCGGATCCAAACCTGGTGCAGTCGGTCCAGCGACCCGGGGACCAGCAGCCACAATTGACCAACCCAGTGGTTGTGAGCGCTCAGAACCAGCAAATGGGAATCCAGACTGGAAACGATCCTGGGTTGTTGAGATCTAGTTCCTTTAAAAGCACAGGTAATTTTGGCCAAAACTTCCTCCCCAATCAACAAAATTCGATGTCGAGGTTGATGATGAACGCCAATTTTTCTAACCAAGGAAATGGCAACCCGATTGCCGGGGATGGACTAAGAAGGAATCTGTCCAGTAACAATATCATGGGAAATACGAATCCGCGAATGCCATTAGGACCTGGAAATATGGTGAGATCCACATCGGGACAATCATTCCACACTTTCGCATCGGGTCAAGACCAATTTACGCGGTCAGGCCATGGCGCCCTTGCACACATGAATCATCAGGCAAGACCTCACATGACGAAATGGAAATCACAAAACAGTCTTGGAAACAACGATGCAATGCTCGGTAATGCGATGTCACCGATGGGATCAGGATTGGTACACGGTGCTTCTCTCAGAAGTTTTGCAAACCGTGACGCAATGCTCGACAACCCGATGCAACAGCAGGCATCGAGGCTGATGAGGAACTCCCTCAATCAGAACACATGCAACAACGATGTATTGAGTCGCTCGATGCATTCGGATCGATCGGGGATGGTGCGAGTGACTTCCCCTTCGAGTCTGGGCAACAACAATCCGCTGCTCAATCATAACTCGATGCACTCTCATCGACAAGGATTGATGGGAGACACACAATCATCACAAAGAAGCATTCGGAGTAAAAACGGATTTCTCCATGGTTTGATACATTGCGATCCAAAAACTGCGATAGACGGGTGTCAGCAATCATGTAGAACGAGCAATACGCAATGGGAAGCGGAAACAAACAACTCCGACTCGGTCTTTGGAGATTCAATATCTGTGCTGTCAGGCGCGTCCGGGGACGGTTCGGCAACATCGCCAGTCAGTGTACCCTCACAGAGTCTCGCAGACCAAATTTTTTCTCGCCAAATGTATTCTCGAAGTCGGCGTGGAGATACATATTCTGTTGTCAGCAACGGAGATCCTCCAGGAATGGACATGAACCGTTCAAGAAAGTATAGAAACAACGGGTTTTCAGATGAACATTCGCAGTGCACGTTCGATGACGAGCAAGAGAGTTTCATAGCCCCCGATGACCCTCCAGATATGTTCGATCGAGATCAAATCGACAACGACCCCAGTGTAGATGAACCAGATTCTTGCCATGAAAGTGAGGAATCAGAATCATTCCGAGAAAGTGACGAATCAGAAACATACCATGAAAGTGAAGAATCAGAAACATACTATGAAAGTGATGAATCAGAATCAGACCAAGAAAGTGACGAATCTTCTTCTGAATCGGACTTTGATCGACCGATTTTGTATAATGATGGCAACCCATCTAGCAACAGTAGCTTCGATGAGGACCGTAGGTACAGCTTTGAGATCATTCTCTCCCGCAAATCTCTAGGAGGCTCCCGTTCTGAAAACTCTGTGAAGTTTGGCCGCAGTATCAGAGGACAAGTAACGGCATCAAATTGTGAAAGGTCGCATTCGAAATTCTCTTCTGATCTTGCGTTCGAATACGACCAAGAAATAAATCCTCCACAAAGAAGTTCTTCTTCCAAGAGATTCAAACGAGTACAAGATTTCGAAAATATTGGTTATAGCGACAGTGTAGAAGACAGTGAAGAATGCAGTGATGAAGATAGCGAAGAAGACAGTGTCGATGACAGTGAAGAAGATAGTGTTGAAGATAGTGAAGAAGACTGTGTCGAAGACAGTGAAGAAGACAGCGTAACTACAACTTCACAACAAAAACCTGTGAGCTGGTTAGCGCGGCAGATTTCAAATCGAAAATTGATTGAGGGGACTTCTTCGTCGCGCTCAATAGAACCAAAAGGTTTGAACATCACAAGCCATTGCGATGGTGTTTCTCCAAGAGATTCTGGCTTTCATTATGATAGCGACATTGATGAATACATGCTTACATCGAAAACTTCCAGTGATTATGGCAACGTTTTGAGTGCTGCAGAAACGAGAAGGAAAGTAACGAGTGAAGATGAGGAAACATTTGAGGAGAACAGTAACCTTGAGCCATTAACCGAATATTTTGCCAAGTCTAAAATAAGGAAAAACGGGACATCTTCTCTTGGAAAAATTCAAACTCTCGGTTTCGATGATCGTACTCTTACAACCGATACGATGTCACAAGAGATCCCCTCAGTGATAATTAGTAAGATAGCCGCTTCAGATAATTCATTCAAAGACTCCGAATCGGTACTTTCCTCGTCAACAAGTGAGACGCGAACAAAAAGCTCAAGAAAGAAAAGTAAGAAGAAGCTTTCGAAGGTGGAAACCGGTACGCATGAAGGTCGCAAGAAGAAGATGCCTTCAAAGAAATCATCAAACAAGAAGAAAGAGCGACCAAGTACGTCTKGCAGTACAAAAAAGGCTCTGAAAAAAGAAAAATCGAAGAAAAAGAAAGATCGAAAAAAATCTGATGATAAAAAGAAGATCCGCAGTGAGGACACCTCTCCAAAAGCGAAGACTACTGACATCGAACTTTGTACAAAGAAAAAGAAATCGAAACCGAAAAAGAAGAAGAAGAAGGGCTCTAAAAAAGAGGTAAGAAAATCGAAATCCCATAAAAAGAAGAGTGTTTCGAAAGCCAACAGTGATAAAGATTCCAAGACGAAAAAGAAGGACAAATTTCGTTCTTCATCCTCGAGGAAGCCAAAAGATCTGGACGAACCAGGTAGGATCAATGCAACAAAGGAGGGGAAATCGAATAGAATTTCTTTAAAGACGTCAAGTAAACGGGAGCAAAGGCTTCTCCAAAAGGCAACAGCAAGAAATTATGATGACAAGTTAAGCTTTGATGACAACAGTGTGTTCAGTCTTTTGGACAAACTAAGAGCCTGTGAAAATGATTGTTAAGAAATAAAGGTGAGGAATTATTGTACTAATTAATTTTGTTAGAAGTAGTAGTTTATTTGCTGCATTGCATTACTACCATATCTAGTACTTACAACTTGTAATCAGTACTATGCATGGAACAATTACACAAAAGAAAAAGTAATACTTATAGTAGTAGCACCTTATCTTCTATCATTAATAACTGATGGATGCGCTACCATTCATAGTCTTTCAATATTACTATCAAGTAGAACCTAATTGCACAGATCAATTATAGTATTTTTTAATTCTTCCTTGTTACTAGCTAGTAGTACTTACTATACTAGTACTAGCTTCCTGTCTAATAACAGGATTCCTTGCTCTGCACTGCATTATTTCTTCACTGGTGTTTGCTTCTTTACCTGCCCTACTTTTTTTGTCAAACTAGTAGATCAAGGGTCCTCATTTGGGATTTCTTCCACTGCAAAGCACAGAATTCTGTTTGTATTTTCTTGTTTGTTAGGATATGTTAGGAGAAATAAAGTTGTGCCACATTACCACAAATTGTTCATTGACAAAGTATCAGACAATAATTGCCCTCCTAGTACTACTGTTGGTGGCAACAAAAAGAGTGCACTACTACTATTACTAGAAGAATCAAGAGCAGACATACACTCTGATGTTTGTATGAAAGTAAAATCTTTTGGCAAGAAAATTCCTTCCTCGTTGCCACACCAACACTCATACAAGTTTTTCCTTGTACTCATACGTATGTATGATCATATGATTGATAGTTAGCAATACTTTGGTGCAACCTTTAACTCATAGTAATCGAAACCTACTACTGCTACTACTACTACTTCACCTATTCACAGAGGATACAGAAGCATTCTTATCAACTGCACCTACTTCCATGCTAACATATTATCATCAAGTCTACAAGAAGACAATTCTGGCAAGTGTCAATCAAGCCTCGAGTGCTTTGGCCTCCAACACTCGCCCTATTAGTACCCACTACTTTACACCAATGACTCATAGTAAACAACCACCGGAGAGTGTCACACAAGATTCACTGGTCTTTGACGCCTACTCCAAAAAGAAGTGACACAAACAACCTGTCGTGCCAGATACTTCTTTGGCTCCTCATGTCAATTCTTCCAGTTTACTTCAAACCAAGCTCAGTCAATTCTTTTAATTCCAGTGAAACAAACCCCTGGTCGCAATTACACCAAAACCCCTTGGAGGGAAGTGCCACCCCTGGGAGCAGCTAGAACAATTCTTTCTAACAAAAGCTATGGTTCTGGCCATATACTAGCACCTCTTCTGGCTCACAAGGTTAAAAATAATGTTAAGATTTTTTTTAACTTACTAGTATTTGCTGCTAATTGTTGAGGACCCTGTTGGTTGCCGTATTGTCGTATTGGGCTAAAGTGCCTCTTTCTTCTGATTAATCTGTCTTGTTCTTTTCAACTAACCTCAGCACCCCATCATGCAGATGACCATGGGATTCATTCTGAGAACATACCATTGCCATTGAGTGATATTCCTTGACCTACTTTGAAGTACCCTGCAACAAGATCCACCTTCTCATAGGGAACCTCATTGGTAGTGGCAGCAGGTATCTTCATGAAGGTGGATAGGATTTGGTTGTGTCCTATGGTACTGCACTGGAAGTTGTACAAGTTGATGAGGAGGTTCATGATGATCCTTAAATCTCCAAGCTCTTCCAGCAAGCACATTGGTTCTTTAATCCTTGGGAACTGTCCCTGGATCATCCTCATCCCCCATTCTGACATCTGTCTCATTGACGTGACATCCCTGTTCAACAAGAGGAGGTTACTGTTGTCAGGATCCCTCTGTGAGCTCTTGATTAGGCTATCCTGGTAATGCTTCAATACAAAGGCTGAGTCTACAACAAACTTTGCCCCATTGCATGTTTTGTGGATCTCCTCAATCCTTTGATATACTCCATGGTCAGCAATGGAACTGTCATGTCAGGCCCCAGGACAGTTGTGCACTGCAATCCTGATTCTACCATCTGGGGCAAACAAAAACACTGTGAACAAAGGTTTTTCCTTCCAAGCACTGTAGAAGGCTTTTTGTTTTTACCAGTCCTGTGACTGTTATATTACACTCTTAAGCCCATCAGCAGCACCCCAAATGTGTTGTTCTCCAAGCTCAGTTGGAACACTCACCATGGCATCTGGGTGTTTCTTGTGAAGGAAGCAAGCATCACTCTCTGTGAAAACTTGAGCCACTGGTACATCACTGTGGATGTCACCAACCCAAATCCCATTGCCATTGACCTTGCTACAGATCCTCGTGTCCTGTACCAATACAAGGCCAATCCAATAGCACAGACTGCATTGACCTCCCTTTTCTTCCCTTTGGGCTTCCCACTGCTTGGATAGTACTAACATGGAACTTCCACAATTTCATTGTTGTTGTTGACAGTGGACTTGTTGTATACTGGAGCAAATAGGTCAGCAACAAGCTCCCTCCTGAAGAAACAATTAGCCGCATGCAGAGACAACACTTTCCTCCAAGCAAGAAAGAAAGCTACATCAACAATGGGCGTAGTGGAGGTCATCAGTATGTACTGGTACCTCCAGTTGAACACAGAGGAGCAGCACAGAAGTTACAGAAACAAACTATCTCCAGAAGAGAGATGTTGGAGGGACAGCAGGAGAACCCCAAGAAGGCTTGCAATCTGGAGATATGCTGATTCCCCTTTCATGTATCTCTTCCACTCAGGGGATGACCAAGCACTCCTCAACTGCTGTGGTGTAGTAGTTTCTAGCATGAGGAATGCACCACATATTTTCTGATTTGAGAGTATCAAAAATATGCAGAAAATATGTGCATTCCCTCCTCCACTAGTACTAGAGTATTGATTCAAAAATTTGTGTTTTTCTTTGTACTAAGAAGTGGCACCAATTTTAAGTCTTTTTAGTTTTTATGTTGGAGAAAAATTAAGATTCCAAATTCCAACAAAAGACAGGCATTGAGCCGTCATCCCTCTCAGTCTGTCCATTGAATTTGTTATTCCAGTTATTACTAGTAGTACCATATAAGTAATAAAAGTGCTAAATTTACCAGATTAGCACAAATTAACGGGAATCGCCCTTTCTGTAAATGGGTGATTCCCGTAAACATAGATTTAAGTAAAATCGTATTAGACTTCAGACGTGCACATATAGAAGTATGTGTTTTTGACACAGATACATAGATCTTTGGTTCAGACAGGCTCTCGACAATCAGAAGTATGCAAGAAGAAAAACATACTTTTTTTGGAATCCTCGATTCAAAAATTCTTAAGTCACGGGTTCTCAATTCTAAGTGTTTTTGATGCGCTCGCTGGCACCATGTGCTCTCAATTTTTGGCGCTTGCTGGCACCAGAATGCAAAATTCCCTATTCCATATTAAGCACATTCTTTCACCAGACTTAGTCTATGACACCCAAATCTATGTAGTTACATTTTTATTCCCTCCTTAAGTCATAGATGCGATTTATGTCAGCATAGATTTTTTGTTTATGGGAATCACCCAATTACTGCAATCAATCGAGACATGCATGCCGAACGAACTTGGAAGTTGATTGATTCGCAGCGTTCCACTGCCTCCACGGTACTACTACTAAGTACTAGAGCTATCAATGGAATGCTAGTATGGTCCGTACCTACTACCAGTACACAGTACAGTACTTGCGTTATTATTCATGAGAAGTGAGACAACTGATTCGTAGCTGTAACGCATCGTTGCTACAATTACAATGTGTTGATCAAGTACGAGTACTTACTACTTTTCGACTTCAATTCTTTGAGAACATCATCTTATCACCAGCCTCTCTGCGGTGTCTTGTTATTGCATGGGTTTCAACCAAAAGGCGGAAAGATCATGAGTGCAGACTATTCCAAGTCAAACGTAAAAGTGATGAAATCCAAGCTTTTGTCGTGCATGAAACTAGGGGCTGCTGATGATCTTGCGGTGAACGAAAAACTAGAGGAATGGGTAGCCACCCAAAAGATTCCCACCCATATATCTCCAGCTCAAACCGCTGCATGCCATGTATCATCCGGTTTGCTTCTTCAAAGATTAGTTCGTGCATTCGAGCAAAGACTGAACTTTTCAGTAGATGATACCAAAAGGATGAAGGGTTCCACCGGGAATAGCAATGGCAACAAGACCGCAACATCTAGCGGTCGAGGAACATCAACGACGAATGGAAGCAGTCCCAAAAAGATAAATACTTCAAAAGCGAAGTCGAAATCGAAACCTCTGGCAGAGTATATGCAACGTAAGGTCAAGGTAACCCGGTTAGTTCAACAAGCACTTCAATACGTTGGTAGCGACCTGTTGAAGGTTCTTCAAGGTTTGGCTCCTTCACCAACAGTCGCGGATGTTGCGAATACATGTCTACAGATTTTAAGAGATGTCAATAGAATCAAGGAGTTTTACACGATTTTCTGTGTCGCTTCGGGAAAAGATCATTCTGCGACAGATCAATCATCCTCGATATTCTTTGGTGTTTTTGCTCTTCAAGCCTTGCAATGCTTGAGGGCGCAGGCCATTTGCGCCTATGAGTTTGCACACGATTTTGAAGCGATCTATAGTGCGTGCTACCAGGATCGGAATTTTCAGATTTGTGTCCACTTGCTTAACCCTGCCGTCGCAAACTCTCCGACCCCTGCTACATTTCCACCAGATACCGAGGCTCGCAATATTTGCTGGAAGATTGCAAGATTGCTCGTTCTGACTGAAGATTTCAAGAATAAATCCGACCCTGAATCGAAGGACCACCGTAGAAACCATATCCTTGTGTCGGCAACAAGCATCATTCTTGCAGCAAATATGGGAAAATCAATTGCGAACAACAGCATCCGAGTCGTTGGCTCTCAGGTCACAAACGAAGGAATAATTCCTATTACTGAAGATTTTGTAGGTACGGTTGTGCCTCCTGTATCTCACTTGTTGGAATTCATTGCCAACAACACAACAAATAATGATGGTATGACACCGATAACCTCGATCGATATCAGATGTCATTTTCAGAACGCCTGCACAATGATCAACAAACTTTCAATAATGAAAAATGCAACGACAACAGTAGTTGCCTCGCGTGGTCGATCCCACTCAATCTTAGCGAAGGCTTTCCCGCCCGCCAACGAGTATTTCCTTCTTCAGAACTATAGAAACATTCTGCAAAGTCTTGTCATACAGACCCAAAAGTCTATCAAAATCAATACTGCGAATAGTAACCAGGGGGTGACTGGTGTCAGCGAAAGAACAGGTATTGTCAATGTTCTTTTGCTATTTCCTATGGTCATTGGTGAGCCATGGGGAATTCATCGCGATGCGCCAATGATAACGAGCAGAATGCTATGTACAGGGAAACATTTGAAGCCATCAGATACTGAGAAGGACTCGGTAGCTTTGGTGGTCAAGTTAAAGCCTATGCCTAAGGAGATAAAGAGAAAAGCTGAGAATACTTTTCCCGACTCGGTTCCAACCGACAATAAAAAGGCAAAAACGTTTCCGCAATCGGAAGATCCAAGCACACCTCCTAAAAAGGCTCATGTCGAAGCGATTGACCTTGTTGAAGATGACTCGCCTACGCCGGCCCCAAGGGCGCCTATCGATATGAGAATGGGAGAAATCGAAGCTCCGGTTATAAACGATGCCACAGAATTGAATGAGTGGACCCTATCAATTATATCACAGTCAATGGTCAAACCCAGCGATATGTTACTATCATACCTTGGGGAAAACGACAAGATCAATGGTAACAATTCTTCTTGCTTAGAAAATGTGATAGTTCCTATCATTAATCGTGGGGCTCTGCGCATTCAAAGTGCCTTACGGTCTCTGAGTGATCTTGGTTCGGAAGCGACATTAATATCAATTGGCAGGAGAGATGGACAAGTTTACGTAAACGGTCGAATCGACGAAATCACTCAGCTTTGTGCCTCGGTTGTCGGATTTTACTACCATTGCATGGAGGCTATTATTTATGACAAGATGGAAAGAATGGATTTTTTGGGTTCCTTCAGCTCTGTGCTTCAAAGTGAATCCTTTCATAGAGCTCTTTTAGCATGCTGCCTTACATGTGTACTGAAAGGTGTCGGAACAACCCAAAAAATGTCATCCATCGAGAAATTCGAAAATGCGACTTCTACAGTTGTAATGAACACGACTGAGTGTGACTCGTTTACGTTTCTGAAGGTCATCGATGGACTAAGCAGAGCTCTTATTGCCACCGGGGATTCAAGGACAAAACAGAGTGTATGTTCAATTGTTGCTGGGCTACCTGCAATAATTTTGCGACACATGCGAGCACTTCAAACACAACTTATCGACTCGGCAATTTGGAACAGTTCACTGGGCACCGAGAAGCGAAATGAATCATCATTTGTCGATATTATCAAGACCATGAAGAGTCTGAAA
Source organism: Pseudo-nitzschia multistriata (assembly GCA_900660405.1). NCBI lineage: Eukaryota > Bacillariophyta > Bacillariophyceae > Bacillariales > Bacillariaceae > Pseudo-nitzschia > Pseudo-nitzschia multistriata. Next base: position 84,351 of record CAACVS010000031.1, on the reverse strand, counting down.
GGGGCTTGGCCTCCGGATGTTTTAGAACCTCTGCTACCGGAGGAAAATGTAAATATGGAGAGCAACTCAACGAAAGCAAAAAGTAGCATTCGATGCAAGGCTCCCTTTGGCTCTTCTTCAGAAGCTACCTTTTTGTCATTTGTCTTGCGTATATTGTTGAACTATGTGTTGAAACGAATAACGGCAATATGTGCAGCTCTTGATCTTTCGACAGAGGATGTTGTGCGCACTCAAATTCTGGTCGCCTTCCGCTATCTTTTACGTCATCATATCTCCATCTTCAATGATAGACATGTGGATCAACTGCTACTATGCTCAGTCTATGGGGTATGTAGGGTGATGAAAATTCGACCCGAAGTAACATTTGGGAAAATAATCGATGCTTATTTCACTGTAAGAGGAAAAGAGCAGGGTGAGCGTATTTGTCGAGTAATTGTTCGACACGTCAAATTAGATCAACCCGCTTCCAAGCGTGTCGGAAATCTTATTGTCTTCTATAATCAGGTATACGTCCCAAAAATGCAGAAATACTTCATTGAGAGCAAATCCTTAAAAGAAAACACAGAATTGTATCGGAATAAGCGGAGGAAGGCTGAAGAGTTAGAAGAGTTGCAAAGAAGAGAACAAGAACGGAATAAAGCAGAAGAACGGCAAAGAAAAGAACAGCAGCGGAAAGAAGCAGAAGAGCGGCAAAGAAAAGAACAGCAGCGGAAAGAAGCAGAAGAGCGGCAAAGAAAAGAACAGCAGCGGAAAGAAGTAGAAGAGCGGCAAAGAAAAAAACATCAGCGGAAAGTAGCAGAAGAGTTACAAAGAAAAGAAAAAGAGCGAAAGGAAGCAGAAGAGCGGCAAAGAAAAGAAAAAGAGCGGAAGAAAACTGAAGAGTTGCAAAGAAAAGAAAACGAGAGAAAGAAAACTGAAGGGTTACAAAGAGAAGAAAACGAGAAAAAGATATCAGCAGAGTTGTCAAGAAAAGAGAACGAGCAAAAGAAAACTGAAGAATCCCAAAGAGAAGAAAATGAGAAAAAGGCAGCAGCAAAGTTGCAAAGAAAAAAGAACGAGCGAGATAAAACCGAGGAGTTGCAAGGAACAGAGAAGATGAGTGTAATGAATGAAATTACCAAGGATGTCTCAGAGAAATCTCCTGCTACTACTTCTCCTAAGTTGCAGTCAATTAATCGGAAGATCGTTGCGATGGACAAAACTGTATCTGATGCTCAAGCGATGCTGGCAAAGGGTATGATTCGAGTTTCTTCGGTCGAAAACAATGTACCTAGTCCAATAATGAACTCTGACGTACAAAATTCAACGAAAACTAATGGGAAAGCTTCTTCCGACATTACTATTTCCGCCGTGCGCAAAGGATGTCTCTCGGCGAAAACAGTGGTTCCTAGTAATAAGGTACAAAATGCAGTAGTCGAGGGTTCATACGCAGATGCTACAAGAACTAATGCTTCAACTAATCCCGTTTCTTCGGAACCTGCGGAAAAGATATCAGATATAGATCGAGACGATCCCAAATTGACCAAAGGCACAGTTGTCATGAGTGACTCAAGTTCAAACGACCCAAGGTTGCCTGAAAACAGGGCATCCGGATCATCTGAGTCAGAAGAATACATTCCAAAAGGAATGGGCAGCAAAATAATGGGTAGGACAACCTCGACTCTTCCGAATCCAAATTCTATTCTTGCAGGGGTGAGTAAAGGTTTACAAAGTTTGGTGACTGGGAGGCTAGCTCAAGGGTCCAGCTCAGATGAGAAAACTCTCTCAAGCGCCTCGGAGAAAATTTCTTGAAGGGGAAAAGCTGGCAGCGATAACCCAATCCCGATGGATTTGGATTAAAATGAAGAGGCTGATATCTCTGGGAGAAAGCTTTTAGGTGCGTTAGTTTGTTATTTCAAGGCAGTGGTAGATGTTGCACTTGAAAAGAAGGAAACAAAAGCACTTTAATCAAATTGATCGAACATGGGTGACAGGTGATACTGAAGCAAAAGCTGATACTGAGTGATACAGTATTGAAAAATGTAACGATTACGTCACAGGGAAAGCATAAGCAAACAAATTGCAAGATCATAATTGTATCGATGTTAATTTTCAAAGCCCTATTTCATTGCAATTTGCAAATCAAGTACTATTGATGAACAATTGTGAGAGCCTGTCTTGATTGAGCTTGAGGGGAAATAGAACCTACTTGTACTGATCTCTTCCTAGACAAAAATGTTTAGAATCGCTTCTGACAATAATTAGACAGCCTATTTTGAAAATGACAAACATTGATCATCTATTGAGAAATAGTCAATAATGGCATTTAAATTCTTTTCCTGGTAATTGTAATAAAATACTGTATGGTGAGTACTTGGCATCTGCTGAATAGGCACTGATCTCTCACACAAACAGTGATCATGCAACACTGTTTGGTAAGGTGTAGAATCTCGTACAAATCATAATAGGCTATTGAGTAGTAGAAGTATTACTAGTAGTAATTAATGTAACATTGTCATGCAACTTGTTGTAGTACTACTACCCATTTAGGTGTTACGAATCGCGCAACAGCTTTTTCCCTCTAGTAGTTTCTCTACACAGATCTGCAACAATGAAGAACATCCAAGGAGTAAGTGATAAGAAGCAACAACACCCTTGTACCACCAGGATGTCCTTGTTCTTCCTCTTTTTGGGCATCACCATGATGATGAACACCAAGACTGGTGCAATAATTGTTTTCTTTGTTGGGTGCTAAAGTGGTGCTACTAGTACTAGTAGTAGCTACTAGAACTACTATCAGAACATTGTTGGAAAAATGGGGACAATTTAATTTAAAACTACAAGACCTCAGTGATACTATCAAGATTCCAAACATTAACTCATAATGTTAATTCTGACATTGGGTGATTCCTTTTACTATTACAGAATTACTAAATTTCATAGACTGACAGAACTAAAATGGATTACATGTGGTCATAGATTTAGCATTTTTGGAATGGGCCAAAGACCCCATTCAAAAATTGTTATTACAGAACCCAGCAGGAATAAAATTTTGACTCAACATAAAGGGAGGCCTTTCAAAGTTAAGAGTCGGTTTCCAGAAATTAAGACTGGGTTTTCTTAGACAACAAGAACAGCAACAAGAGGCGCCTCCATTAAGCATGGCATCACAGAAAGGACAAAGAATTTCCAACAAGGTGTTCTTAGTCAGTACATTTTATGTCCTGGACTCTATTTGTTGCAGCAAAGAGAACAGCAGGGGTAGGAGGAGGTTGGCAACAGCAAAGAAGGAGCTTGTTCTTGGTATCCTCCTTGCTTGATCTTGCATAATATATTCTAGAGTTGGTGCCCAAATGTACTACCCGAGTAAAATAGTCAAGCACACCTACTACTGACATCATGAAATCTTGTCCACATACACCATTTTTCCTATAGAATGTTGTCTTGATGTCAATCAAGGTGTCAGAAATGCATTCTTGATGAATATATTGACCTAAAATGTTGCACCAATTCTGCTTCATGATGTTGGTAGCAGGAAGGCAACTTGTTGTCAGTTGTCGGAGACAGAGGAGTTCTCACAACCATGTGCTGAAGCTATGTGACAATCTTCTTGTTGCAACAACATCAACAACAACATCAACATCATCAACATCATCAACATCATCAACATGAACAACATGAACAACATGAACAACATCATGAACAACATCATGAACAACATCATGAACAACATCATGAACAACATCATGAACAACATCATGAACAACATCATGAACAACA
>CAACVS010000031.1:5896-63620 GCA_900660405.1 Pseudo-nitzschia multistriata | reverse complement strand
GTAAACAAGCAAATAATGGATCGAGCACTCAAAGTCTGGGCTAGACACATGAAGAACACCAAAACTGGTGCCCCACTTGACACCAGCACTATGAGTGTCAGGGTCCGACAGCTCTTCGTTGCTCTTCATGAGAGAGATGTTAGGTTCAAGGAAGGAGATTTTAGAACAAAGGGGGGCTTCCTTGCATTCCTTAAGCATGACTATAATTCAAAGCRTTCAGCTGATCCTTCCATTGGAACCAAGAGGACCAAAGCRGAGTTTGATGAGTTTGTTGATGAAAAATTCCGTAAAGTGTTGACGGATGGTACTTACAAGCCTTAYGACAATAGCCAGGACTTGCTAAAGCTAATAGCAATGGAGCTTGGAAGACAGTTTGGAATAAGGGGAGGATCGGAGCTTGTTGGACTGATGTGGACACATGTAAAAATGGGAACCTTCRACAATGGTAATATGAAAGGATTARAGTATGTAATCATTGCTCCAGGAGGAGGGTTTGATAAGTCACACMAGCTTTCACTGAATAATCCGACTGCAACTAAGCAGTTTCCTTCAGTTGTTGAAGATCCAGACAATCCWAATTGCATYGTAAAGCTTATGAACTTCTACAGGTCTAGGTGYRATCCGAAGCAAGCAAGGTTCCTTTGTCATCCTAACTTGAAGAAAAAGARGAGCAACCCATACTMTTTCAAGAGCTCATCTCCCGTGGGAGTAGGATCAGTTAGAGCTTGGGTTAAAGAGTTTGCTGAAGTAGCTGATTTCAAGGATTGGGAGAAGTATACACCACATGACAACAGGCATAGATGCTGCACAATCCTTGCATCAGACCTTGCTGTTCCAGAAAAGATGAGAATGAACCATCTCAGACACAAGAGTAGCAAGTCTGCAGAGCCATATATTCATCAAAATTCAGTAATTCAACAAGCTGTACAAGGTGTGCTTCATGGTGGGCTTCACGGTACTAACAAGAAGGGAACTTCAGGAGGAAGCTCAAAAGCAACAGCAAAGCAGGCTGGAGGGGATAAAAAGGAGGTCTTTGCGGTGTCGGAAGAAAAATCCGAAAGATCCGCTAGTAGTAGTACTAGTACCAACAGCAACAAAGTAGCACTTGCCTATTCTTCTCCTGCTGCAGATACGGTAGCAATTGCAGCAGCATCCTTGCCACCAGCTGGAGGAAGAAGTCTCCTTACTAGTACAAAGGAGATAATTACACCTACAAAGGGAATTTTGAAGCAACAGCTCGTCATGGCAAGAAGGGAAGCTGCAAAGATGAAAGATGTATCGGATGATTTTGAGAGAGCAGCAAAGAGGATTYGATGCCAACTGGAGGATTCCRAAAAGCAAATCGCTGAGCTAAACAACAAGCTTTTGATCCTCACTGATGATTTGCAACAGAGGAAGCTATCTGAAAAAATCCAGGAGGCAAAAGAAGAGTACAACMAAAAGGAGCTTGCTTGGGAAAAAAGCAAAAGAGCACAGCTTGAAAATGAACTGAAAATGTCACAGCGCTTGAAGGAGATCGAGGAGGCGCGTCGAGGAGTACAGACGTCCTGTGTTATTATGTAGTAAATCGATTTTTCTTCTTGTCTATTTTGTGACAACAGATATTTTGTAAGAATCAGCAGTAAAGAATTGTTATTTGAAATTAGCAGTCGTATATAAGCTCCTTTTCAAAACAACGGCTGAAGAATCTATTGAGGGGGGCTCCAAATACTAGCTCCTTGTTCAATGAGAGCAGCGCTTGCCACAGTGATTACACGTGAAAAGCGAGCAACTAGAGGATTGCGTAAATAATTGGCGAGCTACTCGCAGTCCAGCAGCAATCAGCACTTCAACTGAGTCTAACAAGGTCGAGAGCGGAGCTCGAGACCTTGTTAGACTCAGTTGAAGTGCTGATTGCTGAAGTAATCCGTATGTAATCTGATCCGTACTCTGGAAAACCTTCGAAAACATTCCTTAAGGAGAAAATTATGTGTGGTCGAGCACGAGATTACACGTAAGCGGCGAGTAGCTCGCCGATTATGATATCACACACCAAAAACTGGCAAAAACTCATTAACACAACCTCCAGCAGAGCTAGAGCTACTAAGTACGGGCCCCATAACGGCAAGTTATTGGCAATTTCTGTACGTCAATTTTTTCTCATTTTCCCGTCTCCATTTCCCCTCTCCCCCCATCCACACAAAAAACTCTGAAGTCCGCAAATATTTCTATTCCTGGTCCTTACTAGTGGGAACATCAAATAAGTGCTTATCTCGAATATTAAGGACCACCAATAGAAATATTTTGGGACTAGCGAGAAATTAAACAATGGAAATATTTTTATTTTCGTCCATTGGATGCCCTTTTTAACTGGTTTTAACTGTAAAAATGAGCTAAAAATTTCTATTAGTATTTGTACGGGGATTGCCAATAACTTGCCATTATGGGGCCCGTACTTAGTAGCTCTAAGCAGAGCATTCAGGACGTTAAACCGCTGTTACTCATTTCTGAGAGAGGTCGTACTGTATGTTAATTTAACGTTCCCAACCCCTTATTTAAATAAAGTTCAATTGTTATTTTACGGGAAGTACTTACTGTACTTGAACTCATGATTGGTTGTATTTTGAATACAATGAAAATCGAACGCTTACTTAAGAAATTCACCTTTGGATTTGTGGACTAGATTTATTTTTTCCATCGCAATTACAGGACATGAGTTCTTATTCTTTGTTCTCTCTGACGCCAACACCAACATCGTATGATTCCTGTCATATTTTGAATGTCATTCGAAGAACGCGTATCAACGATCACAAAACGGAACTATTTTGAAGGTAAATAATTTGACGTAAACCGTAGAAAATGAGACCTTCTCGTCAAAAAATTATGAATCATCAACCACCCCATAGTTTCGATACAGTAATGAACTGAGTAAGCACGAATTATCCATCGCATTTTGCATTGAGCGTTGTGCATGTCGGATTGGTCATATTGATGAATCATGATGAAGTTATTGAAGGAAAAAATACAAAGAGGGCAAAAAGATGGAACGCTTAACGGTGTAAGACTGAGCTTGAGCGTCGCTAAATCTAAGAAATATCAGCGGAGTTCAGCATTGTCGATCAGCTGTCCGAAGAACCCAGTTCGTGACACAGATAATTGTCTCTCCAACGCTAGACACTCTCAGCGAGATTTCAATGCATATTCAAAAGGAGGATCGCATAGTGTGGACTCCTTTGCCGAAAAAACAGCCACGACATGCGGGTGTTCCTCTCGGTCAAAGAAGGTTCGATTTGATATTGTGAAGATTCGCCAGTACGAAAGGATAGCAAGTGACAACCCTTGCTGCAGTTCCGGACCACCAGTAGGGTAAGACAAGATATAGGAGAATTCACAAAGTTCGATATTCTTTCTGTGTTTCTATTGCAATTTGTTTTATTTTATCGTGGTAGAGGATAGCCCATTACAGTACTGTATCACAACAAGCACGTGGTCATTAAAATCTAATTTCAGTGAATCTCTTTGTCGTCAAATATCGTATCAATCAGTATTGGGTGGATGCATGGAGAAACGCATCAAATTAACATAGATGAATTTGAACAAAAAAGGGGAAATAGAAGGTTCTACCTAGACTTTGTTCTTAGCAGGAGCGAAAGAGAAGCTCTGTTGTTGAAATGGAACATAGGTGCGAAAGTTATCGCAGCAAGTACACGCGCTGCAAATAAAACGAAGTTACAAAGAAAGCAAACAGTAGTGAATTCAAGGAAATATTCAAAATTCGAAGAGGCCTTTGAATCTACTTCATCACGTCTCAAAAGAGCAATATTATCGGCAAGAGAAACCAAGAAAGCGAAAAATGGACAACTGGAATCGGTAGTATCACAAACCTTTACAATGGACCAAATGGACCAAAAACCCATAGAAGATACGCTATGTGCTTCAGTAAAAAATGAAAATGATAAACCAGACATTCTTATTAGGGAGCCAGAAGAATCAATGAACGATGCATTCGAAGTTTTTGAAGTTAGCAAAGGACGCAGGGATGATGACGAACAGGTCTCAGTGAATGACAACCTCACATTGGGTGCCACGACGATAGAGGACACCTATTCGTGCACACCTTCCATGTACGAAATTGAAAAATTTCATCGCGAGTTAGAACTGGAATTATTCGGAGAAGTAAATGAAGTTCCATCAATGATTGGACAGATTTTAGAACTTCCTATTAGTGCCGAGAACAGATCGAGTGCAACAAGAAGCAGCAGAGGTAGTAGGGATTATGTCCAAAATGATGTTCTCAATGCGAGAGATTCCGATTTGAAACGAGTGCTAATCCAATCAGATGAGTATCCATGTGATGCGTTCACTGAAACGTCCCGAAGTGGATCGACTGCCTGCGATGCGATGAAAAACTCTCAAACATCAAGCACTGTCATTCCCGCTATTCCCACAAGAACTACTACACATCAATTTCCTTCAAGTCAAAATTGTCACCATAGTACAACCTTTCATCACGATGCGTTGCCAGCCCCTGGTACCGGATGGGAACAACATATGAACTATGATGGTTTTCGCAGGGAATACAATGATTCTTTGTGCGATCCATTTCCGCCGAGCATGGCAAATGGCATGCGTCACAGCATGCAGTGTCACCGACATGAAATCCATTCAAAACATTCACAACACATTCGAGATAGTACCGAAGAAACTGATTCAATAAGAAAACATAGTCAGTGTCGACAAGGCTCATCTTTGGATTCTTCCCACGGCACTGATTCAAAACGAGCGATCTCGAACGGACACATTGTTACTTCCTCAGACTTCAAAGACTTACCTTTTTGCCACCGAAGGTTGTGTGATCATTACCGCAGTTCTTCGTCTCGATCATTTCGAAGCACTAGCTTGCATGGACCAAAGGTCTGTCACGTGCCCCTCTCTGGCCACATTTCAGCGAGTCAGTTGGTGAATGGAACCAACGGTGAACACTGCTTTTCTAGTAACGCAACCATTACAATCACCGAAGAGAACTTGTGACGTATCCTACTACACACCCTTTCGTTAATGTACATTCAGTATAACATGTAAAGGTCATCAGTATTACATTACACAGTTAATGGAATTGTTGTTACTTTATGATACCCAATTTTGATACCTAGTAGTGTCTTAGTGTCTTGATGGCCAGAGAAATTGACATTGCTTAGCGTTGATTGCGCCCCGTGGAACGCGATCATTTCTTTTGTTTATTATTGGTCCTTTCGTGCATCAATTGATTTCTGTCTAGCTTCCATGTCTTCGTCTAGCTCCTGCATTGTGGAATCGAGTTTCCGTTTCATTTCTTCCATTCTATCGTAGTCCGTTTTTCGTTCTTCCAAAAAGTTTCGCAGTTCCATGGTACTGTTTGCCTTGTCGAGCGCTTGCTGGGCAATCAGCTCCGCATCTATTCGTGCCTTGGACCTCGGTTTGTTTTCTTCCTTGGTCTTCTCTTCCTCGTCCGCTCCATTGTCCGGTCGCATGGGCTTCAGAGCCATGTTCGCTAGGGGGCTTCCCAGCAAAATATCGATAATGATCCCGCAACTAACAACTAGGGGGACGTACTGACGCCAGGACTCCGACGATATTATTACGGAGGAAGAATCAATGACAGCATTCAGGTGGGAAGCGGAACGTCGCTGGGATAAAGCGGGATGGTTTCTCTCTTTGACCACGAAGGTTTCCATTCTTGCTCTTGTCGATGGTGACAATCGATGCGTACCGACGAATCCCGAGACTGCGTTCATACCGAACAACCCCAAGACGATAATTATCGAAAAAAAACTATATTCCATGATGCAGCGAGTTTTGTAGTCTATGGATTGTTTGAATTGCACTAAATAATGACGATTACAAACGGCAAATTGAACTAAACACAGAAAGCGGACGATTGTCACTGATGCCCTTCCGTAGGCGATCGTTGATTCTTTTCGTATCGGTTCTCGTATGATTGTGTTGAAGGTTGATCATGTCAAAAGGATGATACGGTACCTCTTGCCGCGGGAATCGTACGAGTATGTTACCGTCCGTACGTCGAAGTAAAAACTGAAACGTACTCTTACGTACGTACTGGAGGAAGGAACAGTACCGTACTCGCCAATACTTCTACTTGTAGTAAGAGTAGAGTTTTAGACGATTAGACGATTAGACGATTGATTGATTCACTCGAATCGCGTTCCAATTCGATCATTCTCGAAAGCTTACAGTATGAGTGTGAACTCTAGCGGTACAACGTGGGTCGTACGGTCCGAAAGGGTCCTCACACTTGTACGGATCGTATCATAGACTACCGGATTCGAAGAAGAAAACGAAGAAGCAACAAATACAAACTAAAGCATCATGATACAGTTTGACTATTGGCATACATAAAACACTTCCGCCATCACAACAAGTCCATCGCACCTTATTGCCTTCCGGAAATTAACAAATCAATTACATCAGGTTAGAGACGCTATCTTCGCCAACAGAATAAACGTGCTTCCATTCACACAAGAAGGATAAACAATAGAAACATATGACGAAGATTAACTGCGACGTATTACACGAAGGGAAGGAGAATTCGGGATTATGCTATGAATACAAGGAGTGCAATCATATTGACAACATAAGGGAATCCTACCACCTGGATCACAACGAACAGGAGTGGGAAGGAGAGAAGCATGACCAGCAGCGAAAGCAACACCAATCGATTTTTCGGAACAAAGTTATTCTTTCTATACTCGTTACCGAAACTGCCGAGCGGATAGCCTACTTCGGCTTTCGAGCAGTCCTGGTCCTCTACTTTAATCAAGGCCTGGAATATTCAGAGTCGACGTCTTTTTCTTTGTTTGCATCTGTGACAGGCCTCGCATATCTGTCTCCATTGCTGGGAGCACTTCTAGCAGACAATCATTGGGGTCGATACAACACGATATGGCGATTTGGTGCTGTCTACTCGATTGGGCTCTCTCTAGTTGCGTTGGGTGCCTACCAATTAGATTTTCCCTTTTCATCAATGGAATCGGATTCTGCTGTTTCCGAATCGAATCTACTGGTGGCTCGATCGCTCAGTTTCACCGGTCTGATACTGGTTTGTCTCGGAACAGGAGGAATCAAGCCCTGTGTCTCGGCGTTTGGTGCTGACCAAGTCGTGCTCGGGTCTGATCATCTGCCGACCCACGAATCTGAAAAAGAAACCGCATCGTCTTCAGTAGTAATATACTCGCATGTCGAGAAAGAGAACCGGTCAGAACTTTCTTCGGACGATGGCAATGCGTTTGAGGAGACAACACCGACAGCAAAAACAGGACTTGCTATGTCTGCTGATCACTGTCCGGTAGAACAAGAGGACGAGAGTGTGCGAGAATTCTTCAATAGCTTTTATTTTTGTATCAACGTCGGAGCATTGCTTTCCTTTGCGATCATTCCTATGATTCGAGCAAGTTATGGTTTTTCTGCTGCATTTTTCATACCGACCGTGTTTATGATTGGAGCTCTCGGCATATTTTTATCGCAACGGAAGGCTTACAAGCATAGAAGAAGAGGTCCGTCTGAGGCCTCGCTGTTCCAAACACTGTATGTTTGCTCAGCCATCGTATGCACAAAATTGTGCCGAAAAAACCGCCAGTACAGTTGTCCTGCCGCTGATAGTATTGGGGGCCAAGAACCTGTGTCCTCGGCAATTAATGCTTCCAGCTGTCTCGAAGTCGGAGGTCCTGGTGGAATAGTGCGAACAGAAGGTCAATCAGTAGAAAAGTTAGGTAGTCATAGTGATCAGGTGCTTCGAGATGCGGAACAAGTTTTGCATTTGATGCCTCTGATGCTCTTCTTTCCGGTATTTTGGATGCTATACGATCAGCAGGGATCGGTATGGACGTTGCAGGCAACGCACCTCGATCGCCACGGTCTGGAACCGGAACAATCGGGGGTACGTCTTTAACTTGCCGAAAACAACAACAAATGCGTCACATGTACTTGGACTTGGGTGAACTACCACGTTAAATTGGAATGACAAAGACTTGTGCAGTCATGGCCAGACCGATCTATTTCTCGTTGCCGTAAAATGACATTTTCTAACCTGCTATGTTTCAATCTATTCCTTTCTCTCTTTTCCTTCTTCTCGAAGTTTCTGAATCCGCTGTTAATAATGATTTTTATTCCGTTGTTTGACCGAGTTCTGTATCCGTGGCTAGAAGCTAAAGATTTCAATATTCAGCCGCTGAGGAGAATGGAATATGGAATGTTTCTCACGGCAGTTGCATTCTTTGCAAGCACAGTACTGGAATATTCAATACAAAATAGCCCACCAAACAGTATTTCATTGGCATGGCAAATACCGCAGATCACAATACTGACGGTAGCAGAAATTTTGTTGAATGTTACAGGACTCGAGGTGCGTCGATTCTATTTTGTTCTATACTGCATTCTATTCGTGTTCCTTTGCATTGGTATTCACATCCGCCAAGTTGTGGATGCTTGAAAGTGCTATTTGTTTTGATCCTCTCCTAGAAACTAAGTGGAATATTTTGTGTATTTGTTTTTCACAGTTTGCTTACAGCCAAGCCCCGGATAGCATGCAGGCACTGATTCTCGCTGTATTCCTGTTCATGACCGCTATCGGGGATGGTTTCGGTTCTGTCTTGTTTGCTACTGTGTTTCGCGAGCTTCGCTCTACTGTGACCATGATAACCTGTGCTTTATGCATGCTTGTGAATCTAGCTCTGTTCTCGAGGGTTGCCCGTCGCTGGAAACCGAGCCAGGCCATTCGCCAGGACCATTCTCATCGAGAGAAAAATATCGACGAGGAAGGTGTTGAATTGAATGTATTGAGGAATGAAGGAGGAATTAGCTAGGATATTTTTGCGGTACCAGTCATCAATGGCATTCAAGATTACATACAGAGACACACTACAGTAACGGTAGTTTGAAAGTTTTTCTAGTTGCTTCTACGAGTTATTTCCATTTTAACCCAAAGGAAGGTGTAATGTACCTTCAGAGGCACTCGAACATCCGACTAAGAAGATGCTGCTGCAATCGCTACATGGCAAAAAAATAATTTATTATCTCCACGAGGCATCTTCCTTCTCCATACCTGTAATCTTACATGCCAAGATAACTGCTTCTGCATTTCATGGTACAAATGTTCACTTCGATTCGTTTTATTAAAAAGGAAAAGTAGCGACAGATCAGATTTTTCCATCTTGGTCTCTGATATTTACCCCGAAAGCTGGCCCATGCCCTCTGCTGTTGCTGATTCTCATTCAACTACGTCTTCTGACTAGCGTCTGCGCTTCGATGATGTACTGCCGTCGCCATTCGACTTCTTATTTCCATTTCCACTTTCGATATCTTTCCGTTTCCCCGAATTTGTTTTTTTACTATTGGTGTCTTTATCTTTTGTAGGATTCGACAATGAATTCGTGACTAGAGAACTTTTCCGTTCTTTTTGATTGGATGTTGCTTGATCTTTTTGGCCGTCTTGTTCCAACGTCCTCCTCCCCACATTTGACGACCGTTTATTATTCTCTGCTGTGATTGATTCAAGTTGCTGTTGTTGTCGGGTGGAAGAAGTGGACAAAGATGCATTTGATCCTCCAATTGTGCGCTGGCGTGCCGACATATGCACCCGGAATCCAAAAACGCGCGGAACGTAAGCTGAGTCCGCCGGCAGCGGATCGGGAACTAAATTGCTAAATGTCATAAGGAACAAATGAGGAAAGGTAGTTCCAAATGCGGCGCCGTCCACCCCGGCAGCTCCTGCAGGACCATGGTGACTACTTCGTGACCTAACAGGTGGAGGGTGGTACACGCATTGGCATTTAGGACAGAAAATCTTGACCGTATCGGCTCCCATTTCGTCCTTCAGTCCAACTGGCAGGACCGGTTGACCAGCACATTGTACAAGTGGACATGTGCCGAATTCTTTGGAGGCATACTGAAAAATGTTGAGAAAGAGAAGAAGTTTGTGAGATTCAAAAACATGATTTCTTGGTGATATGTGTGTCTGGTTCTTTTTGTCTTCCGTTGCGTACCTTGTTGTACATAGCATCTAATCCGTGGGCTGTAATAATGTATCGAGCGTGTATTAGTCCATACAGAGTGCAGGCACTTTGTGTCAAATGCGAATCATCGGAATCGTCCGGTCCGATGCGATCTAGAATGAGATCTAAACAATCAGAAAAGTTCGAGACGCAGGTTCTTAAGCCATATAAATTGAATCCATCTTCTATGTAGGATCGCTCGACCTCGCAAAACATTTCGTGCCCCTTCAATCCACAGAACCTAATCGTAACGATTCATGGAGGCATGATACGACACAATATCACACAGCACAATGCATCGTTAGGAGATGATTCGATGTGTCCGAACCGATTCGAAGTTGCAAATATGAGCGTACATGCGAGAAACAAAAATGGCACCCGAAGAATGTTGGCAAAGTACGTACCATTGAATCCAGGGTTCATCGTGCCCGGAAGCAGAGGAATCCTCGTTATATGCCATGGTCGAAAATACTATATTTCTACGAGATTGCAAAAGTTCTCGGATCTGTTCTGGATCGCACGGCCGCTATCTAGTTCTACCCGCGTCTAACTTGTCGCCTAGGCTGTCCAACACCAGAACCTGCGACAGACGTGCCAAATTTCTCGATGCGAATCTGCCTAAGATATGAGAGGAAATATTGCGCCTTAGGTGATTTTTCTCCCGAACATTGCCTTTGACGGTAATATGTTGGTGTGTCGGTACTCTATCTTTAACTTCACTTTGTCTTAGTGTACTTCCACTAATTCTTAATGTATTTCGAGACAGCTCGTAAGCTCGGCTACCCATTGAAACACGGTCATTCGATGTTCCCCTGATAAACAATTCGAGCTCCCGCTGCTCCCCTGTTTTAGAGTTTTGGATCATCATGAAGAATTACTACTGGTGGTACGCTCGGCGACCGTCTAGTGACAGGTGTTCATTTCTCTGTTCTACGGTACAGGTACAATTTTTCAGAAAGATCTTTTTCGTGCTGTAAGAGTATTCTATGGTCAATGGGGGAACTTCAACTTATGGGGTGGATTATTCCCTTTTATTTTTAAAATTCCCCATGCTTTTTGACGTGCCCCTTTGTTTTGAACAGTTGGGATTTTTAGAACTGTATCATCCCTATTCCTAAGCAGGGGTCACCATTTAGAGGGGTGTGCAATGCGTGGAAAATTTATGCAACATAAAATAACAATTGAACTTTCTTTAAATCAGGGGTTGGGAACATTAAATTAACATACAGTACTAGTAGTAGTATTACTAGTACTACTAGTCGTACAACCACTCCTCTTATCTAGTAGTACTAGTAGGACCCATAGTACTAGTACTAGAAATGAGTACTGGGGGTTTTGCTTCAATTTAACACCCTGAATACTCTCCTTAACAGTCTGAATGTTATCAGGCAAGGAGGATATCCTTCTTCCTTGTTTTTAAGGCATGTGCAAGACCAAAATAATTGTTTTGGGAAGGTAACGCAGCACTACCACATTGAAGAATGGGGGTAATAGGATCTACATAGGGCTACGGAAATTTACGAAGATTCCAAATATTAAATTTAGATTCCATACCTTAATTTTAACATTCCCAACACTTTATTTAAAGAAAGTTATATTGTTATTTTTTGCTTACTAGTACAAAAAACTCTGCAACGGATACGTAGGTACTATGTGTTTAGGTATGTACACATACATATTGATACGTATACGCGCCCACTGGGGTGAGACTTGCCTTAATTGGCTTGGCAGTATGCGTGGCACACATTTCCTTTATCACTGTGTGTGGCAACTTGCCTACCGGTTGGGGCTTGATCACCCCCAACCTACGGGCTTGGCAGTGCCCCTTTGAAATGATAATGGCATGGTTCTCATCCATCCAAACTGTGAACCAACTGCTTTTATGTCCTCTGAGTCCAGCTGTGGGCTGTCATTTGCCTATCAGTGTGCATAGAACTTGGCCGCGCCTCCACAAAACCTCCTCAGAGGGAGGCGCCGCCCCTTGGAGCAGCTAGGAGCATTCCTCTCCCTAGTCCGGAGAGGCTCTGGTTCTGGCCATCTTAGTGCCTCTTCTAGTTCACGAGGTTAAATATAATTTTAAGATTTTTTTAATAGTAACATATATAGGAGCTAAGCCTACCATTTGTACCTAAGTATAATAGATTGTCATTCCTGTATGTATCATAGGATCCATCTAAGAGGAAGAATAAGATACAAGGAATAAGTGACATCGTGAATCCAAAAAGAACAATAATGTCACGAGTCAAGAGGAGAAGTAAGAACCCTATGTAGATAGTACAGTACTAGTAGGGCCTGCACAAAAGCTAATTGGAACTGAAGAACTCACACACTGGTTAACATGTGGTTAACATGTAATAGCACGGTGATACTTTAGATACCAGAATAACTTATAATAATCATTTGACACACTTTAAAAACCAAATCTACACGATATCTCATGCAAACTCATATTCAATGTGTGGTCCAAATTCTCAAAAACTCATCCCAGTTTTTTTTCATTTCTTCTCATTTTTACTGCATAGTAATACTAGTAGTAAAACTATCCATCATTGAAGCAGTTACAACGTTATCAAAAATGAATCTTTAAGGAGTTACAAGGTTATCAAAAATATTTATCAAGAATCAAATAGTATCACAAATATCCATTTGATATCCAAGAAAATGGCCGATTCTAAAAGATTCATTTTTGATGAAGCTGTAACTGCTTAAAGGTTGGATAGTTTTACTACTAGTGTTATGCAGTAAAAATGAGAATTGAAAAAAATGGGGTGACTTTTTAGAAATTTGGACCACACATGGAATATGACTTTTTGATGCAGTGTACACCCCTCTAAATTTATGGCTCCTGTTCTGAAGCACATACTGTTTCTATGGTTACATACTTACCCTGCTGTACATGTTTTTACAAAAATATCTTTCAGTTTGAGTACTTGAATTTTTTCATGGTAGATACAAATGTACAACACTGCTACTGTACCTCATAAAACATTTCAAAATTTGCACAAAGAGTAATATATGAGTGCACAACACAATGCTGTTTTAATTTTTTTTTCATCCTTGACCCAATGCCATTGCATAATAAATGTATGATATCAATATAATTATATGATAGTAGTCCTAGTATGCCACCACTACTATGCTGTTGCTGTTCAAATTATTCAAGGTTGTGCCCATTTTTTCTCATACTACCAATCCAAATTTTCAGCTACAGCATGATACAAAGTCCTTCTTCCTGCAATATAAGGATCATGCTTTGTAGCATGTAGTTCACTGATGATCCTCTGTGCCCTACTACTAAATATCCCTTCTGAAGGAGCAGATGTTACTTCAGCAGCAAGATACCTCCTTGAACAACAATGTTGAAGATTGGTTCTCTTTATTTCCCCACTATTGTAGAGGGTTGGAGTGTCTGATCTTGCCACTTGCACCAAATTGGGGATGGGACATGTGCCTAAGAAGCAGCTCCTCCTGATCCCAACTTCATCCTTTATACTCTCTGAGGATTGGAAGAAACTATAGTTTGCTCTTTTTGTGCCTGTTGCTGGTGCATGATCATCAAAGTGTCCTGCTCTTCTGCTGTACTACTAGTAGCGTCATTATCACCAACAGCAGAGGCTGCCAAAGAGCCATCATTGCTGTTGCTAGTAGTAGTAGTACTAGCTTCAAGTGCCCCACTGGCCTCTTACCAGTATTCCAACAATAATATTAACTACTAGTACTACTAGGAGTATAACCTCTCTTACTACTAGAAGGTCTAAGAAAAAAATTCATATTGAAATTCAGTCTTGCCTAAATGTTTAGTCCCATCTGTGTTCATTCTTTCATTTTTTAGTCCCATATGGATTCAGTCTTGCAATGGCCAATGTGTACTTGTGGAGTGCTGTTTTGTACAGCAGTTGCAAAAAGTTGACCCTAGTGTAGCGTTGCAAGTGTCAAATGCCATTGCATTACACACCCATAGTCACAGAGCTACTGAAGGCAAGCCCCATGCTGGCAAGTTGTTGGTAATAGATAATGTAGGAGCCTTTACTAGTAGTGTGGATACAATATCATTGGTTACTTGTACTAATACTACTTGACAATTTCCATCTATTAGAGCCAGTGAGAAATTAAACAATCAAAACATTTTTTTCTTGTCCCTATGACAGTTTCTGACACTTTTTAAACTGTAAAAATGAGCTAAAAATTTCTATCAGTGTTTGTACTGGAATTGCCAGTAACTTGTCAGTGTGGGGCTTGTCAATAGGAGCTCTAAAGGGCAAGAATCAACAGCAGGATTCTGCTGATTAGAAATAAATGCAAATGGTTGTTGTCTCTGTTATTGTTATTGCTGCTTCTGCTGATGATCAAGAAAGTTTTTCGAGAAGACGAAAACCTTTTTAAAGATTTGTTGATCTACTACTAGAACCTCATAAAAAGGACTTATGAATGTACTAGAAAAAAGAAAAGTATCGACTTGAATCAATCATAACATATTCTGAACGAGAATAGTATGTGGTCACGATGTGGTGTGTGGGGCAAAAAAAAAGAGCCTGATGCATCATTCCTGTTTCTCATCTAACAACAACACAAAAACAACTTATTCCAACAACAAAACAATCAGATTGACTCAATTCAGATTCATGATCATCTCAGAATGAAGAAGTTGGCGCTCTTTCCTCGTCACGGCATTTTACTGCACAAGGACGCCGAACAACATAGGTTCGAGTTATTATCAGACTCTTCCCTACACTTCTATCTAGCCTGCACTTGTAAAAATCATAAGTATTTCAAACTTGATAAATCCTGTCGAGATTCCGAACAAAGATACTGAAATAGAGGAGTATCGATGCATTATTCATCTAAAATTTTCTTATTCTATCCATCTTTGCTTTCAGTTCCAAGTCGTTTTCTTGGGAAATTTCCAAGCGAAACATCGTCTTCTGACTGTGTGACAACAACCCCGAATATCCTATCAAACGACGACCTAGTAAACCTTACATCTCTCCGTCACTAAATAGCTGATCCTTTTAAAGCAGTCACTTTCAAACCACAACACCTAAGATATAATTGATGGAATGCTGGAGGTTTCCATCATGTCTTTCCAAACTATCGCGTCGGCAAAATCGGCAGATGTCGTCGGAAGCAATCGCATCGCACTCATTTTGTAAAGTCCTATTCCCAGCCACGCCAAGTTGATCGCAACATATATTGATTTTGCCATCTGAGCGTCAACATCCAATGGGCCAAATGTGCGTTCAATCATGAACAAACTGGTAATTGGTGTCAAAATGGCAGAGCTAACTGTATTTATCGTAAAGATGTTCAGATTGGAGCCCGACATATACATCATAAAGGCATTCATCGCAACCTGCGATCCAGGTTTCATCGCAATTGCCATAGCCTTTTGTTTTCGCTTGGCTACGAGTGCTGCTGTGTTTTTTGACGGCGCAGATGATGGGTTCAAGCTGAGGTGTGCCGCTTTTTGAAGCTGCGACTGACCGACGATTGGAGGACATTTTGACAGTGCAATGTAGCCCTCATGATTTTCTTTTAGGTTCAAATCTACCTTCAACCCAAACCTTGTGTAAAAATTATGGTCGAATACAAAACGGTGTTTGAGGCTCGTTAGAATGACAGTAATATGATTGACAAAAAACATGTTTTTTCCCTCTCTGAATAGAGAGCGGTCGACACACACTATAAGCTCGCCGATGGCGAAAAACTACTTACTTCCTTGGCATTTTATAATGATTTGGCGCTTGACAATCGATCAGAAAGGTTCCTTGAAAAGTCAAATAACTCGATTGTAGTTCAGAGGGGTGATATTGATAGTGATGAGAAATGGTCGCTGGATGAGGCACCTCTCAAGAAACAAATAAAAATAATAATCCGTTCCTGTCGACTTGGTTGCGTATTGTACAAGAAAAGTGCATCCTTGCGCAGTTCAATGCATTACATTTTGTACCTACAAACCACAGTGCTACAGATACATATCGTATGTACTATTGTTCTGAAGCACGCATCTCTGGAGCGACAGTGTTTCTCTGTGAGGCTAAATCCCGAATAAATAGTGAATAAACTCACTCTTTCACACCGTGATACGAATAGCCACGTGCACATCAATCGCAGGCAGGTTATGAATTACAGTACTGTACTGTACAGTACGTACGTACTTCTAGTTAGCAAATAATTCTACTACTGTAGTAAAGTAATATATTTTTTCTGAAATTTGAAATTTTCCCCATATCCTTCGTTTTTACCCGAAAGCACTAACATTTTAACGGAAATGAAATTGATTGATTTGCTAGATAACGGCATCACGATAAGTGCAAACCATAGAGCGGGGTAACAAAGTACAAATCACTAACAGTGATGGTTGCATAGTGGGCGAGAAGGATTTGATCCGAGCCTTACACATTTGTTCTTATCTTCTACGTATGCGGGAGTTGAGAGCACCACACATCCAGGCTGAGATCGACTATCAACATAGTTCGCGGACAAAATATTGCAAAGCTTTAACTAGCCGATTGCGAAAAATATGATGTTTTCTACATTCAAATACTTGTAGGGAGAATGAGTGCTTGTGGCTACTATTCTTGGCACGATGACGATTCCAGACGTCAATGAAATTCAATTAAATGTAATTGTTAGATAATCTAATGCCGTTAGATCTAGGCATCAAGCTCACGAACAGACCTCTCAAAGATATCCAAGCACTGATCGATTTCTTCTTCAGTAATAGTCAAAGGGGGAGCTAGGCGAATGATATTCCCATGTGTTGGTTTGGCCAAGAGTCCGTGGTTCTGCATTTTAACACAAAGGTCCCAAGCCTTCCCGGTGTCGCCATACCCACCTTTGGGTTGATTAATAATGACAGCGTTCAAGAGACCACGGCCACGTACGTGTTCAACCGAGGAATTTCCTATCAATCCTTCCAAACCACTTCTTAGTTGCTCCCCGCGGACCTGTGAATTCTCTGCCAATTTCTCGTCCCTCAAAACTTCAAGAGCAGTCATCGCAACCTTACATGCAAGTGGATTACCACCATAAGTTGATCCGTGCTCACCTGGCTTTAGTGTAAGCATTACTTCCTCCTTAGCTAAGACAGCCGATACCGGCAGCACACCTCCCGACAAAGCTTTTCCTAGTACAAGAATATCGGGAAGAATTCCATCGTGATCCACTGCCAATCGATATCCAGTTCTGCATAATCCCGTCTGAACTTCATCAGCGATCAAGAGAACATTGTATTTTTCGCATAGCTCCTTCACCTTCCTCATGTAACCATCATCTGGAACCATAACTCCCGCTTCTCCCTGAATGGGTTCGACCATGAACGCAGCGATGTTCTCCGCATCCTTTTCGAATTCTTTCTCGAGGCTCTCCACATCGTTGTAGGGAATGAGAGAAAATCCTGGCATATAAGGACCAAACTCGTTGTAAGCAGTGGGGTCATTACTACTACTGACTGCTGCCAAAGTTCGTCCCCAGAAGTTGTTGTTGGCAAACAAACATCGTGCCTTGTCGGGAGCAATGCCTTTGACTTGGTAACCCCATTTTCGGGCCAACTTGATCGCAGTCTCGCCTCCTTCAACTCCAGTATTCATTGGCAAAACACGATCCATTCCAAAATAGTCTGTGACAAATTCACAATATTCACCGAGGGCGTCGTTATGAAAGGCACGTGATGTCAATGTTAAGTTTTGCGCTTGATCGACAAGGGCGCCTATAATTTTCGGGTGACAGTGTCCCTGGTTGACTGCAGAATACGCAGAAAGAAAGTCAAAATACTCCTTGCCATCAGTATCCCAAACTTTTGTACCAGCACCCTTCGATAGGACAACTGGAAGAGGGTGGTAGTTGTGTGCCCCGTATTTGTCTTCCAATTCCATGCATTCTGAAGCAGATTTCGCGGAAGTAGATTGCAGGCGACGCAAAATTTCACGTTGCTTGCGTCGCAAGACTGTGGTCGATAATTTGAGCATGTTTTACTGCTGCGGAGATTGTTCTATTGAGATGGTGCTGTTCGAGCTACGACACCGATTATTGTTTCCTGTACCGTGTTGTGTGACTTCAGTGTGTCACACTGTTTTGGTTTGCATACTTGTTCTACGTACTCTCACACACTGTTACGTACTTGCCGATAGGGTACCTGGGACCGTACGTCGTACTATGTGACCCGCATCCATCGGAGGAAAATGGATTCCGATAGTTCCTCGTAGTCGTACGATTACGTACGGTACGGTACAGGAAGTGTGCTGTACAAGCTCGTACAGCGTACAGTACAGTAATGTACGGCACGGGACATCGTTACTACGCGTAAAATAACAATTGAACTTTCGTTAATTGAGGCATTGAGAACATTAATTTAAGATTCCGAATGTTACMACTGTAGGCTGCCAAGAAATGAGTACTGTATTTTTTGCTTCAATTTAATGTCCTGAAGTAATGCTTTGCTTAACAGTCTGAATATTAGCAGGGGAGGTGTCCTCTTCTTCCTCTTTTTTAGATCCCTTCTTCCTTTTTACTAGTAGGCATGTGCAAGAAGACTGATGTTTTGCTAGTACCAATTGAAAAATGTGGATAATACTAGGATCTACGTAGGCCTACACGATAAATTTAACATTCCGAAAGTTCTTAAATTAACTGCATTAACATTTGGAATATTAAATTAACGTTCCCAATGCCTCAATTAATGAAAGTTCAATTGTTATTTTACGCGTAGTACTGTACGGTAGCAGAAAAGTACAATTACGATACTGTACCATACTGTACTCCTGGATTTGGATTGGTCCATGATGCCTTTGCACCGTACCAGTATGAGGTTGTGGTGTGATATATTGCGTCCAATTTATAACAGGTTATAAGTCACAATTTTGGGAGCCATTTTTACTAGTGAAAAGCAGCAGCTTTGCTTGCTTGTTAAGTCTAGGAAAGCACCAATCAGAATTTGAGAATCCATGAGTTGGAAAGGGTTTTCTCTTGTCTTTCCATACATGTGCTGCATGTGCATACTATTGCCGCCACGTAAATTTTGAAGAGAACAGCCATTTCCGGCTTTTTGAAAGGGTATGATGTAGTCTATCCTTTTCTGTATTTTTCTGTTCTAAGACAAGAGTACAAGTACAAGTAAGTAGTACTAGTACTTGGCAAGTACACATTTTCAATTTTTATGACTCTTCCCTGTCCTGCTTTGTTCAATCCCATAAAATCTGGAAATATTTTTGTACGTACGGTTGCAATGGAGGACATACCACAACAAAATTGTTTCCTTGCCCGTGCCATCAGAGAGCATTGTACATAGTACTTTAGTACTATTAGTAGTACTCGTACAATAGTAGTACTGCTGTAGGTTTTTTAGATTCCTCAGTGAAATGACAAGACTGCTCGTCTGCTATGGGAAAAGGGAAAAGAAAACCATTACTAGTAGTACTGTTTTTCAAACAAATTACTGATTGTACTGGTCCAAGTGCTAATAGTAATGCTTTGTACAGTAATACTAATAATAGTACTGATATCTACTTCTTGTACTAACACAGTTTTTCTTACTACCATAAAGGAAGGTAGTAGTAGTACTAATTTAAGTTAGTAGGTCAGGGTTGGTGGAAACTCTCCACCATAGCTAGCTATGGTGCTACTAGTTCATGTTTGTGGTTTTATGCAGAGGATGGGTGCGTGCACTCATTGTTCTTGTTGTTGTGGCTTGTGAAAGAGATTGCATAGTATTACTACCTGTACTGGTGATTTAAGCAGGTGTAGCAATACTACTAGTACTACCACTACTAGAAGTACTACAACTACAACCAGCAGTACTACTAGTACTACTACTCATATTAGCGCATTAGAGAATTGCTCATACCAGAGTAGAATAACAAGAAGTTAGAAAAAGTTCTTCGTTGATGGATTCAAAATGAAATGCAGGAATGCATCGAAGACGCAAAGCGTGTGCTGCGTGCGTGCTCGTCGTATTTTTGGAAGGTGTCCCCGGTCTTCTGCGAATTGTGACGAAATTGGATTTTTTCGTCCCACTCATCAAAACACCAGCAATATCGACTCAACAGGCTCAAGCAACATGAAACGCTTTCTTCTATCAGAAAGTTTCAATAGAGACACAGCATCGCAGGGCCGGCAATTTCAACTTTGAACCTTCGTAAAAAGTGTAAGAGATCTGTAGTTTGGAAATCCTTTCTTCGGAACAAGGTTTCTGTCTGTAAAGCGACGGAGCGAAACTCCAAGTACATCCGCGACTCGTGACCGTGACTGAATGTCGTACATCCAGAACCTTACATTTGGCGTTTTCTTTTTTCGAAGTAATTTCGTAGTTTCAGTACGGTATCTTTTCCGTTTTTTCTCACGATCGCAGAGATGATAGCCAAACGCTTGGCTTCCAACTTCTTTCCCTTGTTTCATAATCAGAGATACAAGGCAACACGGTTCGCGTATCGACCATTGTTGTTTCCTCAAAGAAATTTTAAGCAATCACACTATAGAATGACCTCTTCCGCCTCAGCATCGGCGGATCCCGGTATCGGTTTGCCACCTCGTGTGGAATCGGATAGTATGGGATCCTTGGACATCCCGGGAAATTGTCTGTACGGTTGCCAGACTCAGCGATCGTTGATGAACTTTCCCATTGGTGGAATCGAGTCGAAAATGCCCCTTCAGATTGTATATGCCATGGCTCTTGTTAAAAAATCCTGTGCCGAGTACCACGCAGAGATTGGAAAGATGGACGAGAAAGTTGCGGGCGCAATTGCTCAGGCCGCAGATGAAGTGATGGCCGGAAAGTTGGACAATCATTTTCCTCTAGTAATTTTCCAAACAGGATCAGGAACTCAAACCAACATGAATGTCAACGAGGTGCTGTCCAACCGTGCAATCCAAATTTTGGGCGGTGAAGTCGGGACAAAAACACCGGTTCATCCCAACGATCATGTCAACATGGGCCAATCTAGTAACGATTCTTTCCCAACTGCTATGCACATATCAATCGCAAAAATGGTTACAGAAATTACGCTGCCTGGACTCAAAATTCTCCACGCTTCGTTGAAGAAAAAAAGCGAAGAATACGCCGACATTGTCAAGATTGGTAGAACCCATTGTCAGGATGCCACCCCTCTGACAGTGGGTCAAGAATTCAGTGGATATGCCCAGCAAGTTGAATATGGCATCCACCGCCTGGAAAGTGCTCTCCCATCCATCTGCCGTTTGGCGCTCGGAGGAACTGCTGTCGGTACAGGTCTTAACACCAAAATTGGATATGATGTGACCATCGCCGAACGTCTAGCCAAGGCTGCCGGTTTACCATTTGTGACAGCTCCCAACAAATTCGAAGCACTAGCAGCTCATGATTCTGTCGTCGAGGTCTCCGGTGTGTTGAATACAATTGCCTGTAGTTTGAACAAGATCGCAAACGATCTTCGCCTTCTTGGCAGCGGACCACGATGTGGACTCGGAGAGTTGGCGTTGCCCGCGAACGAACCAGGAAGCTCTATCATGCCCGGAAAGGTGAACCCAACACAATGCGAAGCGATTACCATGGTTTGCGCGCAGGTAATGGGAAATCATGTCGCGGTAACCGTCGGTGGAGCTCAAGGGCACTTTGAACTGAACGTTTTCAAACCTGTCATGTGCGCGAACGTCTTGCATTCGGCCAGACTCATCGGTGATTCGGCGAAGAGCTTCACCACTCAATGCGTAGATGGACTGACAGTCAACGAGGGTCGCGTAGAAGAATTGATGAATGCTAGTCTCATGTTGGTAACAGCACTCAATCCACACATTGGTTACGACAAAGCTAGTGAGATCGCTAAAAATGCTCACAAGAACGGATTGACACTGAAAGAAGCGGCCGTGGCAAGCGGATACTTGACCGCGGAACAGTTTGACGAATGGATCATCCCCAGAGATATGACGGGACCAAAATAAGTTGCAATTTATTTTACTTGATGATGGGAATTTCCGAATGTCGTATTGGCCTGAGCTCTTGATTCAGGGTTTAAGTGTCACTTTGCTAGGCAACTCTATGTGTGTACCAATCCGATCCAACAAGTGACAGAGTTGTGTTAAAGCACTACAGAATAGTAATTTCATTATACTACAATACTCGCAAATGAGCTTCAGAGATCCACAAAGTCGGAACCCATGAACTATTCACGCCAGAAAAATACCCTGCACTAGCTACGAGTTCTATGAATACGTACGTACGTACCCGAACGAATTTAAAATGGGTCCTACGTCCTACCGGTACTTGGTACCATACACCATACTACGAACTTGTTCACCTCGGACGGTACGTAATATGCGTACGAGTACCTGGTACGTACGTACTCTTCGTTGCTAGTGACCAAAAGTTCAAAGTACTACTACCTACTACTGCCGTATGTAATACTCTTAGTATGGTATGAACGTACTCTATGATTTTTTTCGTCAAGCATTTTCTTCGTCTGATCGTCGCCGCCCACTTCATCCAGATCTGCCAGCAGCGTCCAGACCACACAAAACAAATTCGCGCTCATTTCGGAATGATTTTTTTGGTTTCGGTTCGTTGATGGCAGAATCGTGATTTCAGTGTCGAACCATCAAAAATTGATATTGACAATCTTTACGAGGTTTCAATTTCCTTCTGCGCGGTACGTGCTATTCGTACGTACTCGTACTTCGGATGGACCCCCACGGTACGGTTAGCTTAGCTGGATCGTACCGACGGACGACAGGTTGGCGATAAACTTGTTCTGTCGTGCTTAGATCACATAATCGATGTCGACAGCCATACCAAACATTAGTGACATTACTGAAACAACCAAGCCCTTTCCACAAAAAGCAAAGAACAATACAATACAAGATGACCGAAAGCGATATCCTCGAACAGTCCTCCGGACTTAGCAACTACGCTCGGTAGGTTTTGGCCGGGTTTGGACGACTTGCACGACAACGAGTGCCCCTCCGTCGAAACGGAACGCCACACCTCTGACCTTTTCTCTCTCTCTCTCTCTCTCTTGCGTTCCGGCATCGCCGCGCACAGGCCCCAGATCGCGATTCTGGATTTCGGGTCTCAGTACTCGCACTTGATTGCCCGCCGCGTCCGTGAGCTCAACGTGTACTGCGAATTGTATTCCTGCAAGGTTGCCGCCGAGGAACTCGGGAAGCACGAGCTGGTGGCGGTCATCCTGAGCGGTGGGCCCTCGAGCGTCTACGACGAAGACGCCCCCCACGTCGCGGAGGGGGTCTGGAAACTCATCGAGGAGCGAAACCTCCCCGTCCTCGGAATTTGTTACGGAATGCAGGAGCTGGCCCACGTCTTTGGGGGGGAGGTCCAGAAGGGATTGAAGCACGAGTACGGGAAATCGATCGTCAAGCGGGTCGCCGGATGCGAATCCAAGATCTTCGACGGCATGCCGGAAGAGTTTCAGATGTGGATGTCCCACGGAGACAAGCTTACCAAGACACCGGTCGGTTTTGCTCCCGTTGGTAAGTGGCGAACGTCATTTTGATGCAGCACGGCACGGTGGGATGCGATGCAATGCAATGCAATACAATACAAAACAATACAATACAATGCGAAAAGCGCAAAGGACGCGAACCACAACTAACCCACACAACCATGCCGCCGAATTCTTGTTGCATCCCGTTTTGTCGCCGCGAACGAACCAATTTCTCCGTACATTCCACAAACCCGAACAAATGCAACGGATCCAACGCGCACGCACACACGCACACGCCGCAGCCGGAACGGACAACGCCGAGTTTGTCACCATCGAGAACCTCGAGAAGCGCATGTGGGGCCTCCAGTTCCACCCCGAGGTCACCCACTCCCCCCTGGGCAAGAGCATCCTCGAGAACTTTTGCGTCAAGATCGCCGGTGCCAAGCAGGACTGGGTGATGGCGGACTACGCCAAGGAGTTCGTGAGGGAGGTCCGCCAGCAGGTCGGGGAGGGCCACGTGATTGGTGCCGTGAGCGGCGGGGTCGACTCGACGGTCGCCGCCGTCCTCATGACGCAGGCGATCGGGGACCGCTTCCACGCCGTCATGGTCGACAACGGGTGCCTCCGGAAGGACGAGGCCAAGAACTGCCTGGGGCGCATGCGCGACGAGTGCCACGTGAACCTGAGGGTGGTGGACGCCTCGGACCGGTTCCTGGACAAGCTGGCGGGGGTGACCGAGCCGGAGAAAAAGCGCAAGATCATCGGGACGACCTTCATCGAGATTTTCCAGGAGGAGTCGGCCAAGATCGAGGAGGAGATGGGCGTGAAGTGCGAGTACCTCCTGCAGGGCACCCTGTACCCGGACGTGATCGAGTCGATCTCGTACAAGGGCCCGTCTGCCACGATCAAGACCCACCACAACGTCGGCGGGCTGCCCGCCAGCATGAGCCTGAAGCTGATCGAGCCGATGCGGGAGCTCTTCAAGGACGAGGTCCGCGAGCTCGGGATGGCCATGGGGATCGACGAGAAGTCCGTCTGGAGGCACCCCTTCCCGGGCCCCGGCCTGGCCATCCGCATCCTGGGGGAGGTGACGAGGGAGCGCGTGAAGATCCTCCAGGAGGCCGACGCGATCGTGATCGAGGAGCTCTACCGCTCGGGGCACTACCGCAAGATCGGCCAGGCCTTTGTGGTCCTCCTCCCGTGCAAGACGGTGGGCGTGATGGGGGACTCGCGCACCTACGAGAACGTTGCCAGCGTCCGGTGCGTCGAGACGACCGACTACATGACGGCGGACTTTTACCACCTGCCCTACGACGTGATGGGCACGATGAGCAGCCGGGTCATCAACGAGGTCCGGGGGATCAACCGGCTCTGCTACGACATTAGCTCCAAGCCCCCGGCGACGATCGAGTGGGAATAGGCGGCTTTGGCAGCGACCGAGCGAGTGAGCGAGCGAGCGAGAGCGGGTGCCCTTGCGTGCCGTGCCCGGTGTCTGCCCGCGGGTGCGGCGGGCACCCCGCGCGGCACAACTCAACACAACACAACGCGAGGCAAGGCAAGGCAAGGGAACGGAACCAAAGCGAAGCACAAGGCAGGGCAAGACCACAGACCCACGGGAGGGGGGCGCAAACCCAGAAACCGACCGGTCGGCACAACCCGGCGGGTCCCTCTCTGCCGAGAAAGGCAAACGAACGGAACGAGGCGATGGGTTCCTGGCATGTTTGTGGTCTTTTAAAAAAAAACAGAAACAAAAAAACAAAAAACAACAACAACAACAACAAAGCCTTTGGCGTGTATCTATTTTACTGTATTCCAAGGCGTGCTTGATGCGTCGACGGGCGTCCCGAGACGGCCGCGTGTGCTCGCATTGTCGCGTCGCGTCGCGTTTCGCMTCGTTTTGCCTCGCCTCGTCTCCCGTTTGTCCCTTGTTTTCGTTCGTGCCCCTTGGCGCGATCTTTGGCGGTCGCGACCCGTTCGGGGATGCCCTTGGTTCGTAGCGCGCGCTGTCTGTTCTCGCGGGCAGCACGGTCCACCACGGGTTGGTCGCAGTTGGGGCATCTCGAGGCCTTGTGGGACGCAAGCATGCTTGTGCTTGCCGGGAGCTCGCTCGCTGGCTGGCTGGCTGGCTGGCTGGCAACCAGCAAGGGTCTCTGTGTCGTGTCGTGTCGTGTGTCGTGGGATGGTTCGTCTCTTTGCTGCCCGTGGGCCCCGGGTCCTGCGTCCTACCGCCGGCGCTTGCGGTCCCTTTGCCTCTGTCCGCCCCCCGCCGGCCGCCTCTTGCGGTCCCCCTCGGCGCCAAAGGGCATCGTCCCGTCCGTCACGCAGGTCCAGGAGGTGTGGGTGTGGACCGTGGTCTGTGAGGGGCTGTCGCTGGTCTTCCGGGGGTGTCCCTCGCAGGCGGCCCCGGTGGCTTCTTCCATGCTGTACTCCGTGAGGATCGAGACGTCGTCGTCGTCGTCGTTTGGGTCATGGTTGTAGTTGTAGTAGTTGTGGTGGTGGTTGTAGTAGTTGTTGTTCTGGGTGTGGTGGTGAGTGTCGTGGTTGCCATTAATATTGCCATTGCTATTAATATTGCCATTAATAGTGCCATTAATAGTGCCATTGCCGTAGCCATCGTGCTGGTGCTGCCCCGTTTCCATCGCCACCGCCACCGCCTCCCTCTTCAGCTCCGTCCGCAGGCGCAGCTGCACCCAGGCCTGCTGGTCCGCTCGGAGGTGGATCTCGGACCGGCGGCGGTCCCGGCGGTGGGGCTTTCGCGCGTTCGAAGGGTGGTCTAAGGGAGGCCGCGCGTGCCAAACCCCGGGTCCGCACCCTTCTTCCGCAAGGCCCTCGCAGTCCATGGAGGACGCCCGGACGCCCATGGTGGTGGGAATGCTGTCGTTGTCGTCTTCGTTGTTGTCCTCGTTGTTGTCCTTCTTGTCGCTGCCATTCCCGCCGTCGGATCCCCATTGCATCGCGGCGTCGTTGTCCTCCATAAAGACGGGGTGGTGTAAGTCGTTTTCGTTGCTGCTGGTGTTGCTGCTGCTGGTGTTGTTGCTGGTGTTGTTTTCGTTTTGGAGGCTTCCGTTGCCGCTCTTCCGCCGCCGGCTCGACGACACCGCCGCCGCCGATCGGTGCTCGGAGCCGTAGCAGACCTTCTCTATCGAAACGCTGGAGCTGTTCGCCATGCTGCTCGGCGGTGTCCTTTGTGCCGCGGGCTCCTCTGCCGTGGGGTGCTCCGCTCGGCTCGGCTCGGTTCTTGGTTTGCGGTGCTTTGCGGTGCTTTGCGGTGCCGTGCCGTGTGTCTTGGGGTCCGGCCCGCGTTTTGCTCGGGAACCGGGGAACCGTTCTGCGGTGCACGGCACTGTGTGGTGCGAGTCGCAACTACGGTACCGTACTGTGCTTCTGCTATTCGTTCGAGGGACGGATGGCTGGCTGGATGGCTGTGCTGTGCTGTGCTGTGCTTCKGTACGGTGGGTAGGGTAGGCTAGGGTGCACCCTCGGCGAGGCCGTGGAATCGAATGGAACCAAGAAGGCAGCTGTAGCCCCGAGAAAGAAAGAAAGAAAGAAAGAACACACCACCAAACGCACACACACACACACGCAAACACACACACACACACACACACAGACACAGACAGAAGAAACACAACACGACACAACACAACACAACACAACAAACCAAACCAGCACGCCGGGGGGAAGCTGCCGCCCTTTCTTCGCTCGGACGATAGGTAGCTGCCGTACGGAACGGTACGTACGTACTCGTACGTACGATACCGTACGAGCGTCGTGTCAACGGAGGAAAGTACGCACGTACCGTATCTACGGGGCAGCTACGCAGTACCGTTCTCGGTCGGAAATCTTCGGACGACCCGATGCGATGCGATGCAATGCGATGCGATACCCACGACGT
Source organism: Pseudo-nitzschia multistriata (assembly GCA_900660405.1). Lineage (NCBI taxonomy): Eukaryota > Bacillariophyta > Bacillariophyceae > Bacillariales > Bacillariaceae > Pseudo-nitzschia > Pseudo-nitzschia multistriata. The sequence continues at coordinate 36,294 of CAACVS010000031.1, read as the reverse complement.
CGTACGGTACCGTACGGTACGGTAGGGTTGGCTTGCTCCCTACGGCTGCGCTACGGACAGGATCGTTGGCACCCACATCACACCAACGCAACTCGTTGCGTACCGGTACGTACGGTACGTACCGTGCGCACTGTACCGTACCGTAGGGAACGGCACGGCAGCGCAGCGGGGCCGAACGAGGCGAGAGCGGCCTTCCTTGCTTCGTTCCGGTGGGACACGACACACGACAATCGACGCCACCGTCTTCTCTCTCTTTCTCAAGCAGGGTACGAGTACGGTACGTACCGGGCGGTGCGTACGGTACGGTACGGGTACCGTACTGTGTGTACTGTATGGATGTATGGGGAACCTTCGCGGATTCGAAACAGGGTGTCAGATCAGAGGGGTTTCGGGAACGACGCGTGTCCCCGTGGTTCTTCGCGATCTTCCGTCCCGGGCACGCAGGTCGCGCGAATCAATTCATCGGGCGCCGGTCGTCGTTGTGTGGATCGATGGAAAGATGGATGGATGGATTCGTTCGATCGATTCGTTCGATCGATTCGTTCGATCGATTCGATGCACTCACCCGGTCACCGAGCCGATTTTCACCCCCCCAAAAACAACAAAAAACCCTCGTCGTGTTTGTTCGGTTCCGACAAACGACAAGGACGACAAACGACGACGACAAGGACGACGACGACAAGGACACGGTACAACACAACGCACACGGCAGGGGCATCGCGGAGACCCATACAGCATCTCCATCGGTGGCACCGACCAAACCTTCCTTGGCTTGTGTCCTCGCTGCCGCGCACGCCAAACAGTCCCACCAAGCGCCCAAGCAACGAAAAGCAAAAGCAACGAAAAGCAAAAGCAACGAAAAGCAAAAGCAAAGCACACCCGGCGAATGGCGGCAGGTGGAAGGGACCGCGGCGCCCCAAAGTCTTTCCGGTGCGGCGGCGAGATCGACAACGACGACGGCAGCGACACTCTCGACGACAACTCTTTCGACAGCGAGCACCCGAGGAAGAACGGTGGCGACGGCGACGTGGACGTGGACGGCGACGTGGATTTGGACGACGGTCCCTCCGTTGCCATTGTGGGAGCGGGATTTGCCGGGCTGGTCCTGGCGAACTACCTGGAAACACACCCGAGCCCCGGCAGCGACGACACCTCCACCAGCAACAAAACCAGCAACAGCAACAACAACAACAACAGCAACCACCACCAAACCCGGAGCGGCCGCCGCTGGAGGTACGTCCTGTTCGAGTCCAAGCCGGCGTCGGGGATCCCGGTGATCGGGACCCTCCGCCTGGACTCCGCGGGCCCCGTCCTGGAGGAGCTGGGCCTCTCGGAAGCGGCCCGAACAGGAGGGGTCTTTCCGGCCGGCGGCCCCGGGGAGGTCTCCCGGGAGGCCTTTCTGGAGGTCCTCCGGAAACGCCCCCGCGTCGCCTCGTCCCACAGGGTGGTGGCCGTCCACCCCTCCGAAACAGCCGGGCACGCCGTCGTGACCGTCCGGGGGGGCGGGACCGAGCCGGGGGACGAAACGACCGCCCACGGCCCCTTCGACGCGGTCGTCCTCTCCCACGGGCTGGTCCTCCCGTCCGCCAAGCGGCCCGCGGTGGAAGGGCCGCTCTCGTCCGTCCTCCGGATCGGGGACTCCCGGGACCGGCCCTGGTGGGACCTCGACGTCCTCGGGGCCCGCCGGAGGCGCTCCGGTGCCGACCGCGCGATCCGCGACGGACTGGAGGCCGGCCGGGAGCTCGTCCGGCGGCTCGGCGGGGCCCGCAGAAGCAAAGCCTGCGGCGGCGTTGCCCCCGGAACGGCGGCCCCCGGAACGGACCCACCGGCGGCGTGGCGGGCCGCGGCAGTGGTGGTGGTTCCGGTGCTGCTGGCGGCGGCAGCGGCCCTGGCGCCTCGCGGGCCGTGAGGGCGTGGCGTCCGCTTGCGAAACCCGGCCCCCGGCTGGCTTTGCCGCACCGCTTCCGCCGCCGGGTGCCCGCCCCGCCCCGGGCCACTCCCGCAGGTTCGCGGGAAGGACGGGATGGCACGGCCCACACGCGGGGCAACAAAGAACGAACGAACGGAACGCCCATCCCGTTCGTCTTCCTGCGATGCGACGGGCACGCACGTACGGCAGGCACTCGCATTCACCGCACCGGGACCCGCGACCGCAGCTCGAGACAACAAACAACGCGATGCGATGCCATGCGATGCGATAAATGGTTCCGTGCATGTCGTACCCTGGCAGCATAGATGATAGGCTACGTACGGTACATACTTCTAATAGTACGTACTTCTACTACCCGTAACTACCGTACTACTACTACAAGCATTGATTTTCGATTTTCGAATTTTAAAAAAATTACAGGAATGACAGTGACGAGCCTGACTCTGTTCCATCCATGTGCACTGTACTACAGGTAGGTATGTAGGTATGCTGCAGTATACGGTACTATACGCAACCAACGAACGCTGCGGTGCGCAAAGAGCGAAGTCTCGGAAACCTTGAACCGTACTACGGTACCCGTACGTACCGGTAAGTACGTTGCGACCTGTGCGATACAGTAGTACCGTACGGTACCCTACGATACAGAACGGCTATGGACGGAACAAAATGGGAGGTGCCGATCGACAGCCCACCGTCTCGGTCCCCAATTCCACAAAACACCGGTGCCAACCCAGGAGGCCGCAACGAGTCTCAAGCAAGGCACGGCACGGCAAGGCACGGCAGTCTATCGCCCCACCCCGACCCACCCACACACGCACACAACCACCAAACGACATGGTGGCCACCGACCCCTCCAAGGCCCGCCGGAGAACCCTCGTTCGGCCGGGCACCGCCTGGGCCTTGGTCTTTTTCCCGGCCCTCTTTTACTATTCCGGGACCCGGCTGTACTCGCTCGGCCTCTTTCGGTCCTCGACCTGCGGAAGGCCCCTCCCCCACCGGCTGGAGGTCTGGGACAAAAGCCCCGGTGCCTCGAGCGGCGAAGAAGGGGAGGAGGGGGCCTGCCCCGGCTTTCTCGCCGCGCACCGGAACAACAAAAAGGACGCCCTGGTCTACCCCGGCGGAGCGGGCTGCTCGTCCCTCCGGTACCCGCCCTACCTGGTGCAGGAGGGTTTCGATGGCGTCGAGTCCACCGCCTGGATGGAGGACGAGGAGCTCGGCCGGGGCTACCTCCTGCTGTCGACCAGCGCAGGAACCGGCCGGATCTACCGCTGGGAGGCCGGCGGCGGGCCGATCGCCATCGGACGGACGCTCTACGCGAGGGACGCGGGCTGCCGGTCCGGACTGTACAAGGACTGCGGGAGCGGCGCTTCCGGGACGGTCGGGAGCGGGGGGATCGCTCCCGACGCCTACGGGAAACGGGAGGGCCGGCCCTCCCTGGTCGTGGCCGAGTACGGGGAGGGACGGGTCGTCCGGCTGGAGGAGAACGGCGCCAGGACCCCGCTGATCGTCGGGACCACCCAGGAGGGGGGAGACCGGCTGGCCCGGCCCTTTCGGCTGCTGGTGACGCCCTACGGAGACCTCCTGGCCGTGGACGACGAGAGCGGCGGAAGGCCTCCGCACGGCGAACCCCCCTTTGTCCTGTGGCGGCTCGAGGGGGCCTCGGGGGTTCCCGGCCTCGCCTCCCTGGCGGCCAGCCGGAGGGCGCACGCCTGGAACCGAAACAACGCCACGGGCCTCCCCCGCGCGGTCCTCCGGTCGGGGGAAATGGGGGGGTTGGCCCTGGATCCCTCCGGCCAGCGCGTCCTTTTGACGACCACCGCCGGCAGCGACAACGACAACGACAACGACCACGCGGTGGTGGTCCTGAGCCTGCCCCTGCTGGACGACCTAGACGAAAACGACGGCGACGGCGGGGGTTCTCTCCCAGGGGACGCCGTGACGGTCTTTGATTACACGGCGCACGCGAGCCATCCCGGTGCCATCGAGGTCGACAACCACGGCAACCTCTACCTGGCGGTAGAAAACGCTATACTGGTGGTTTCGAAATCGACTACGTACGTTGCCAAGATTTCCTTCCCGGCGGGTGAACGAATCGTAGACCTGACCCTGGGCTCGGACCACTTTCTATACGTGGCCATGGAAACCAAACTCGCCCGCATTCGAGTTCCAAATACACCGATAAAGGTTCGAAAAGATCTTTTGATAAAGGCGTAACGCAATCAGATCATTGTTTTGAATTTTATTATAATGGCGTTTGGTTAATCCGAGAAGCTTACAATAGTATTCAGAGGAAATCTCGTTGGTGATTTTAAAGCTGTTCATATATCTCAACAGTCCCCCAATGTGTTCATGTACGGGCGCAAAACACCTTTTGACATTATTCCTTCCGACAAACACAATGTCAGTGAAAGATAAGTCTGTTTCACCTCCAGGAACAACATATTTCTTCATTTCGATAAGTGATCTTCTGTGCCAAAAACAACACTAGGCAGAGAACAGGTCTATAGAGCCTTAATTGCCAAGGATGTTTCGCCAATCGTAATGACGTCGTTGATGAATGCTTTCGTGCTCTTCACCGCATCGCGATTCACGTAAGTCTTCCCATTCGACTTATCCGTGACTTTCACCGCAATCAATCTACGATTCATATCGAGATCGAGTCTAACATGAGTCCCTTTTAGATTCTTGTCATTTTTCAGGGAACAGAGTTCTCCGACTTTAGATGTCGGTTTTGATCCAATGGTAATGATTTCGTTCACCCCAGCTTCCATTTCGTAAATATAGCCTTTGTGAGGGCCCTCAGTACACACAATGCGCACACCTCGGCGCTTCAGTTCACGTGGAGGCATTCTTTCTCTTCCTTTGCCATCATTGTCGATCACGTTCTTTGTTGCAGCTTTGCTTGATTTAGTGGTTCGCTCACGTCGAGGAGCTGGATCACGTCCGGCTCGACTCCGTGTTCGGGGTTTGGAGTCTTCAACTGGATACTCATTCTCATCGACACAATGTTCCCAGTCCATATCGTGAAGTTCTTGGTGTGCATCAGCGTAAACAGTTTCATCGTCAATCTCATTTTTAGGACACCCCTCCTCGTCTTCAATTATCATGCTTGCAGCTTTTCTCCGGTTGCTGCGACGAGCAATTTTCGGGGGCGAGACGTAGTCCTCGTTTGTGGGCGACTTATTGTTTCGTGTGCGCTTCGTTGCTGCCGTTTTTTTCGTTGTGCTATTCATTGCTTTTCTTGGAACTGTCAACTTGGATAGAATTCTGGATAGGTCATCGTAGTCAGGTAGTTTCTTAAAACTGTAACCACGAACAACACTTACATATTCCAAAAATACTTCGGTTGTTTTCGTATTCCCGAGCTGACGATAAAATTCTGATTCTTTGTCACCAACCAGCGACTGCTTCATAGAGCCAATGTCCTCATCCGATTTTCCACTACTCCAGGGCAACTGCTTTGATTGATCCCCAGAATACAGTTGCATCAAAATTTCGGCGATTACATATCCTAGAGACTCCAGATCATCCCTGAAACTTGTTTTCTTTCCAGAGTGAACGTTAAGAGATGAATAAAGAGGAGTTCCAATTAAATCGCCGCCCTCGTCTGTCTCACAGTACATTGTTGTCCACTGAGTAGCGATGGCCAAATCGATAAGTCGAATACGAGATGCTAACTTCTCTTCAGGGGTTGAACCGGTTGCTCCTTTATCGAGAGTGAGCATAAAGTTTTCGGTTTTCACATCTCTGATCACATTTTTTGTTTCGTGAACGGCCTTGATGCACTCCAACATTTTCACTGCAAGTGGACCAACGTTGATAGTTTTCGAAGATGATTTGCTCATAAGTAGAGATGGAACAACGGCAGAAATGGTTGTGTCCATCCTCTCCAGAGTAAAGAATCTATATCCTGTATCATGGCGTAATGCCACACGAATTGGAAATTTGAGATGCAAATAGAGACTTGCGCAGAAAGCAATGGTTCAGAACGTGAAACTTACCACTTTCGTCTCCATAGATTGGGGGATCTCTCGAATTTGACAGATTCGGCACGTTGGGAATAAGTTTGCCCTGTAGACCTCGAAATTGAGTGGTGTAAATCATTTGCTCGTAGTACAATAGCTTTGCATTCATCTCTTGCGGGGAGTTTCCCTTCTTCGTCTTTTTTACAGGCAGAGGGGCAAGTTTCACGGCAAAATTTGTTTCCGTGCAAGTGCCATTTTCAATCTTGCCGAGGGAACAGACGGTTGCACAGGCCCCGTGGCCAAGAATCTCTCCCACCTTCCATTTCCTTTTCCCCTTGCTTATCTCAATACCCACCGGTGAAGGAGCCATTATTACTTTTATGGTTGCTTTAAGCTTAAGTGATGCTAGCGATATTGCCGTAATGCACGTAAAGCTGAGCACTTCATGTACATTGCGATACAGTACTGGATATCGTATTTATTCGGTTGTGTTCGGGCGGCGGGGAGTCTCATGCGTCTTATTTCTAGTCGTACCCGGCAGTTTTGACAGGTTCATTTTCATGTCGCGAATTTTAAAAAATGTAACGGTAATTTGTAATTTTAGTTTGTAATAATATTCTTGTAATTCTTGTTCGGGAATCATGAGATATTGAGTCCCGAGTTGGTGGAAACGGGGGTTATAATTTGATTTGGTGCTACTAGTAGTAGTGCTACTACTAGTTTTACTAGTACAAGTGGCAGTATTTGTATGGATCATCATAAGTTGATCAAAATTTTAACCTGGGCAGCTTTGCAGCATAATAATTTTGATGTTGAGTACTTCTACTACGCAGCTACTACGAAAATGCATCTGGTGGATAAAATTGCAACTTTTCACTTAATTTTTTTCATTTTCTACCTGGAAAATGCCTGTACACAGTAGTACTAAAGTGCTACTAGTAAAACTACCATATTACCCTAATTTAATATTGTCAATCTCTGCAACTAAATATCAGATGAAGACCTACTAGTTTTTGGCAGGATTCATCTTAACACACAAATGAGGAGTGTATTGTTGGTCATACCTACTGGATATTAAGGATTATTTGGAATAATTATTATTACACCTACAGTAGTAAGCCTAGTAAGTCAGTACTAGTGGTAGTACTAGTAGTAGTACAACTGAGGTCCATTCAAGAAAGCATCTATTACAAAAACTGGCTTCCAGATTGACCTACCAGGGGACATAATATGACAAGTAGTAGATAACGTCCATCCATTACCTAGTGGGATGTGAGGCATCAACAATCATACTATTATCTGAGCAATGCTCCCACCAATCCAGACAATTTGCTCTTAAAAGTGGCTCAACTGCTACTAGCAAGTGGTGTTGATGGATGCCCAGTTGTTCATGCAGTGACACAGGAGACAGGCAATGCTGTTCCCTTCCTTGGCAACAACCCAACTCTGCAAAAGCTTTTCATGGATACACTTTTACAGAGATGTATCATACTACTAGAGGAAGCACATCTGAGGATTTCTTTGATTTGCTCCTAATAGTAGGTTATCAATTGGACCAGTATTGTGATGATTGACAGGTCAGTCTTTGGTCTTTGTTGGTAGATCACAGCCCATGATCACCAGTGCTGAAGTCTTGAAGAGGAGGAATGATGAGGCAATCAATAATCTTGATGATGCAAGAAGGAACTTAGTATAATGGTGTCAAGCATCAGCAAGAGTGGCAAGAGTTTTATCTGCAACACAATCAAGAGGGGCCAGAAACAAGAACAAATCCATGTGGCTGAACCAAGAAGAAATGAAGTGCAACAGTTTATCTATCAAGTGGTGTGAATGAGGATATTCAAACACTCTTTGAATGGTAGGACAACATTATCTATTCATATTACTTCAGGAGGCTTCTGCAATTGAATTGCATGTGCGCAATGATGCTGCAGAGGTCCCAGAAGAGCAGATAGTAACATGAGTCAAATGCCAATACTCAATAGGCTGGACACTATTGAAAACTTGTTCAAGAGAGTTATGAACTACAACAAGATTGGTGCCAAGACTACCAATTGCTTCGAGCCAATGGACTTGGGGTCCTTCTTCAAGCTAGAAAGAAAAGAGAGTCACCATACCACTACCAAAGGGACTCTCTCACCACCGAGTTCACTCATAGAGAAAGAAATGAAGAAGCTGACGATACAGGGACTACTCATTCTTCCAGAGAAGAGGTCTTCTGCTATTATTTACTGTGCTACAAGTTCTCCTTGGATCAAGGCAAAAACATTCTATAAAGAGAAGCTGCATTGTGCATTTGTTGACAGCAAGCCAGCACAAGTCAGTCTTTGGTCCTTGGCAGATCACAACCCATCATCACCAGTGTGAAAAACAAGCATCAGCAAGACGAGTGATTACCTAGTCTTAATCTGATGTTAAGTTGCTGTTTTAAATTTGCACTGTAGATTGTGCAGTTTATTGCATGCATTAAACACGTAAGGGACTAAATTTGTACTTACATGCAAATTTGCATTTGCTTCTCTGTCACATAGTGTTAGCACTACAAATTTATTTGTTACCACATATTTTGTTGTTGTTGTTGTTCTTTTTGTCAAGCAAACAACAAGAATACTTCCTCCATTAGGAGATACCTACACCAGCACCTGCAGCACCACCAGAAGCTTTACCATTAATCAGGGGGTCACACATTCCTCAGAGCCACCACCATTCGTGTGAGTATTGTTATACTCCACCAAATTGTCAGCATTACTACCATTCTGGGCTCAGAAAAGTCATGGCAATTAAACAGGGTGCCACATGAAAACTGGTGGTTCTTCTTCAAAGGAAATTATAACATTCTTTGATCTTCAATCTTCACCAAATTACTGACAATACTTTGCATTTCATAGCTAACAAACAACAGATCATGGAACTAAAGTACAAAAGTATTGAAAAATGAAATGTAGTTTCAAGAGAGCCATACTTATGAACATGTTTCTCTTTGGCAATGATCATTTCTACACGGATCAATAACTCGCCCAGTGTTGACAAATTCTTCAATTTGCTCAATCATGGCACTGTCCCAACGTAGACAGAAGTGAACACGATTTTCTGAAAGGGTGTCATGTGATCCTGCACTGAAGTAATCGTTGTCGATCGGAAGGCTGCTGTATTCTTGTTCATATAGAAGTTCACTTAGTGTTACCTTAGGACCAATCCATTTATCATCGTCGGCTGCGGACTCTGTAGGAAGTCCAAAAACAGACCGTGGACTACCAGGCAGAAGAGATGCTCCCATGGCTCTCGCCAGAGACTCGGCGGCAATGGTTGGCACTACTGCATCGCCCAAACCAGCCTGTATTAAAAGCCGAGGGACGGGCTCCAATACAGGTCGAGCCTGAAATCCCGATGCCTCCGTCGAATCCCATGCCATCTGCATGAGAGCCAATGCAATCCGTACGTGTCTGTTGTTATAAAAGTTCTTAAGAAATAATTTGTCGTATGAACCAAAGTCAAGAGATCGAGTCAATACTAGAGTAAAGGGCGAGCCTGGCGACCCCAGAATCCCTCTATCTATCAGTTTAGTTTTCCCAATCACACTCATGTAGCCACCACCTAAAATTCCCCCTTGGCTGATGCCGTAGAAAGCCGAAGTTGGCGGGCGATGGTTCAGAGTGGGAATGGAAGTTCCTCCGAACTTGAATGCTTCAAGCCTCAGCATTCCGTTCTGAGAAAAATGTTGCAAGCAAATTTTGTTCGCAAAACCTTGTATTAGATTGTCACGTACTGCTTGAAAGAGATCTGGATTGCCGACCAGTGTTCTAATAACAATTGGTAAGTCGACTCTAGACATTCCTCTCCAATCCATTCCCATCGTGATGTACCCATTGTTGTTGCCCATCCTTCGTAAGAAACCATCTTTCATTTCTTCTCGGTTTCCAAACAAACCGTGACCAAATTCGACGATTGCTCGCAATTTCTTTCCAGATCCCTCGTCAAGCGTTTCTTTCATCAAACTACAAGGTATTTCCACCATTGCTTTAGCTTCGCCAAATGCCACGGCATGCCTTCGCTCAATTTTTCTGGGATCTAAAAATGAATAACGGCTCTCTTGATACAAAAGGGATGGAACATCTAAACTAAGATGAACGGTCCGAGCAATATCAGGAGAGTCATCCCCATCACAGTCATAGTCCTCAGTAGACACCACACGAGCGTGATCATCCCAATTCCAGTCCGCGACATGTTCTAAAGCTATATCGCGCGCAGCTCTGACCGGGTCCAGTTGAGATGCTTCACTCGCTGTGACAAAATCGAAGAGTAGCTGCAATGATTGCGGATCCTTTTTGAACGAAAACCAAGGCACTGCCAGATCAACGGCAGGTATGACCTTATTGACAAAACGCATTCTTGTTTTTGAATGCTTTGCTTTCATCATATCTACCATCCCCTGCGTTGGTGGTAGTTGACGTCCTGTTTTATCCCTAGCAGAAATTACCCCTACTGCATAGTGGGTATTGTGTTTCAAAGGTTCAGCCGGATACATCATAACGACTGGATGGTTTGGGTCCAAGTAATCTATCTCTGCACTGTGATGGACCAAAGAGGCATCACTTATATCGACAAGCACTGTTATTGATTTTTGAGTGACTGATAATGATATATTTTCTGGGCCCTGAATTTCATGTTCATTTTCTTCTTGATTTTCGTAAGCTTCCTATTGATGTCGACGAACGCATTTGAAAGCCCAGAAGAAGAGGTCAAACAATTTGAGACAAGCGTGTTTCATTCTGCAAAAGTTGCAACGACATTTGGCTACACATACCTTTAACCCGTCTATATAAAAAAGAATGGGCCCCACTATCATAGAATAAAGCAAATTGATTTCAGTTGATAAACTAAAGATTGATTTCGTTTGTTCTTCTTTTTGTCTCGTACAAAGTTGATTCATGACTAGTACTTACTCGTGCTGAAACCGTCCAAGTCGTTGAGAAATTTTGGATGAAATGGGACTCCTCCGCGCAATGGGGGCATGCCCTTCAGGTGGACCCGCCACCCCGTATAACTTTTCGTGTCCTCTCTCATGTGATGAAAGGATGGAAACGGCAGTGCACATTCTGTTGCATCCAAGCCATCACAATTTTCTGGAAGAGAAAGGCCGGGTGGCCACGGCCCAAAATGAGATATGAGAGATAAAATGCACATTAAGTTCAATCCGAAAACAAAGAAATTAAGATAAAGAAAAATACAATACAGCACATTTCGAGTACCATCTTGCAATGAACCCTCTTCGCCCAATGGAGTCCAATAAATGGGTCTATATTCTCGGTACATGTCTGGATCCTTGTACTTCATTACTCTGATTGCTATGCACGGAAGACCAATACAGCACCGTAATGCCACGACCAGCCAACCCATCACAACCCCAACCACCATGAAGCGGGTTTCTTTCGTCCATTCTGCGATGATGGCCCCATCCACGTCGCGGAAAAACGCATCGGTGATGATTTTGCATATTAAAGGATAGACTATCCCACACATTGATACTTCGAAGATAGTCACGAACGAGCACATCTTTCGAAGAGACCACCGATGCGCGAAGCCCACCGTAGAAGTACTCTTGATGTACCATGTAGAGATGGAAAGCCGTAGTTGCATGTGCAGTACTATTATCCAGATAGCCCACCATTTCCCCACGAATTCAAAAGCACCATACATCCATATCACAAGAGTCGGTATCAAAAAGAATGTGGTGACAAGTAGTGAAAGAAAACTAGGTTCCTCCCATCGATTGAAGACATTCCATAATAGTTGCTCTTCTATCAGTTCCATAGGAAGCCTTGCATGTCCACCATTGAAAACACGATTGTTGATTCTGTTCTCTAGACCATCATCACGTTCATAAACGTCTTCGTCACTAAATTGATCGGTCAGACTGTGGTCTTCCCCGTCCTCCTCGTCGAACGAACGATTCTTCAAGGACACTCCTGTGAGTTCGATGGCATCCTCATTCTCGTCTCCTGTAGCAGACACTTGTGAATATTTTTGACCGTCCATAGTGCTACGATAAATTTCAGCACAAGGGAAAGCTTAGTGGAGCAACTAGATGCTCCTTCGCTTGGACACCTTATTTGCTGCCTCGGTTGTCAAAGTGAAAATTCTGTTCACACGGATGGATTGAAAATGTGCAGGTATCTTTTTCCTTTCTGTTTTTACAGTAAATTACAGTAAATCCCTCCGACTACTCCTGGAGTACGAATACATACCGTACGACATGAGTTCGTAGGATGTTTGTTCTCAGTATGTACTACCGTACTAAGAGCGAACTGCTCGCGCTTGCCAACGGGAAAGAGCATGACAGGAAGATTTGTTCAACGGTTCCTACGGTGCGTACGCTGTCGTACCGTAGAACCAGTATCAACACCAGGATTATGTCTTTTGCGGTGCGCAGGCAGGGGAAGTCGAAAGTTTGTTATTTGTTACTTCGTACATCGCACGCCACCACCTCCAATGAGTTATATATGCTGGCATCTCATTCCCGTAACTTTATATTTTTACAGAAAAAAAACGCGTTCAACCTAGTACATGCTCTACATTAAAAATTTGTTGATACCATGTTTTTACATTTTTCTCCCCCTCAAACTCCCTAGCTCCAGAAGGACAATTCCAGTCTTCGACTTCCATGATTTTTCTTCGCACTTTTTTCTCATGAGTAGACGGCATCTCAAAAAAATAATCGACTAATTTGACCCATTTTCAATTTCGGTAATTTACTTACTGTACTAAGTAAAGTACGTACCATACTACGGTCGACCCCTGACTACGGTAGGGTACAGATATCACAATCAACTTCAAAAATGCATGATCAATGATCAACATATTTACCATGGTCAACTGAAAGCAACATCCGGTCTGCTTAGATAGACAGATGCTGTCTGCTTTCGCTTCCCATTGGTAGATATAAGTTCGAGAATAAAAATAAAATAAAATATAGCACCAAAATGGAAGGCTTCGATGAAGTAGATATCGATGACCTCTTCGGGGGGGGAGGTGACATGCTTTTTGACGGCCTGGATATTGCATTGGACGACACCTTGGGAGACATAATATCGAATGATGCCGCACCAGCTCCCGTTGCACCCCCTAGTGAACCCGCTCCAGCACCAAAAACAAAACGAACCGGGGGTCCGAGAACGAAAAGAACCAATCCAATGCTCGAGAAACCCGTCGCAAAGGAAGAAACGGCTGTCACGTCTCCGGGAAATAAGCGAAGGAAAACCAAACGCAAGTCAAAGGCTCCGGCTGCATTTGGAGATGATGATGAAGCTGCGGTGGAAGAACAACCTCCACCAAAGAAGAAGCGTAAAGCAAGCGCAAAAACAAAGAAGTTGAATGATGCTTCCAGTGTCTCCTCAGCCAAAACGAAACGGAAGAAGCTCACTGGTACGGCATCTGCTTCTATAGTGAAAGGATCAAGTCATCTTGGTGCCAGCAACTCTCTATTAACGAAATCTACAAAGTCATCAATGGTGCTACCAAATTCCTCTGTGGCGGCAGCCGGTCAGTTTGGGGGTCGTTTGAAAAAAGTGGGAACTACCAAGGTCAAGCGAAAACTCAAAAAGCACGCTGATGGTGCTTCGGATAGCGTGGCGCTAGCTGCTACCGAAGTCATCAAGCCTCCCAAACCAGAACCCACCTATGGCGGACTTGCACCTTCAAAAACATTATTTTACCCATTTCTGGAATCGGTTCCAGCGGAGTCAACAATGCAAAAGCGGAAGACTTATCCTGTAATGGATCGTTTATCCAGTACCCTGACCAGTCAAATGTTATCTGCGAAACCTGATCCAACTAATCCAGCATCCCTGGGAGTGATAGAAGACAATGCCATTTTTAAGCTCATGCTTGATACGTACGAAGGGAACGAGAAGGATAAGAAGAACTTCACGCCCGAAAAGCGAGTAGCACTTTTGAGAGGAATTTTTCATTTGCGGAAAATAATTCAGAAAGCGGATAAGAACAGTTTGGTTCGGGACGTATTTGCCATGTGTGGACTTCTCACTCGGGAATACAACTTTTTGAAACAGACACTGGATAATATGAAAGTGTGGTGTAAAAATGAATTTGACGATGAAAAATACAAAGAGACATACGAACCTCCAATTGAGCAACCTAAAATTACCAAATGGAAATGCCATACCGGTGTTGTAAGGGTGAAAGTTGCATGCACTGGATTCAAAGAAGCCAAAAATAGTATGCCTTTATATGCAATGCTCCCAGCAATTGTTTTCAATGCTGTTCTTCCTAAACCGTTGCAATCTCCGAGTGCTCCAACAACTTCCAAGGCATCAGCCGCAGCCAACGAACCGAAGAAGGGCTCATCCGCTGCGTCTGCAGCAATTGCAAGTCCGAAGGCGGCAATGACAATTCTAGCAAAAAAGAAGAAGAAAGAAAAGCAAGCCGACAAATTGAAAACCAAAGTCATTCCCCCAAACCCTCAGGTCCCAGCTGTACCAGTTCCGAAGTCGTATGCAGATTCGACTCCGATCGCAAGACGACAACAAATCATCGAAAGAGTTTCGCAACTAGCATTGGAATTAGAGAGTTCACAGCACAAAGAGAAGACAGTAGATAGGCTAGACCCCGTGCCAGAAGAACAGCCACCATTGCACACAACGCGAATGTGGAGTTGGCTTCAAGCTGCCGGATTCTACAGCAAGGCTGCGGCATCCAAACGATTAGTGCCTATCAAATCTCCAAAAGTTCATTCTCGACATCCATTCCAAACTGTACCAACAAGGATACTCGGTCATACAGAGAACGAAGAAGAAGAAGTGGAACAGATATCATCCACTTCTTTGTTTGATAGATTGCAGTCGTTGTTAGTAGAAGAAGTAAGCGATGATGACACAGATAATGACGATGAAGACGACGATGATGACGAAGAGTCGCTGAGTTTTCTTGACGACGATGACGACGTCGGCGCGATCGAATCAAAAATCAAGGCTGTTGAAGGTGGAAAACTCGACAAGCATACAAAATTTGATGTTGCCGATTTCTCTGAACTCTCAAGGGAGGAGCGCACCTTCGTTCATCTGTCGAAAGCTGGTTTGATAAAGAAACCACTTTATCCTACTGTTGAACTCCTAATTACGAACGGTGAAAGTGAAGAGAACGAAAGTGAAGGTTTGGATCACGTTATTGGAGAAATGTGCACCGATCTTACAAGGATGACATCCATTAATAATACGCGAATCTCTTTCATTGAACGATTGACCTCGGACTCAGACATATACTTTAATAAGCGAGTAGAAGAGGAGCAAGCTGTGATCGTTGCAAAGTGCCAGAACCTGATGAAACGTACGAAGGAAAAGGCAAAAAAAGCAAAGCAAAAGAAAGACGAGAGTCTAAACCTTCCGTGGTAGATCTGTTGAATGAGAATCATTTTGACATGACGGGGTCCAAATGCGCAAGGACGGGATCTGGGGATAAAAATAGGTACTTCGAGTTGCTTCCACTTTTGATAATAGCATTACACTTCGAATACAGAAAACTATCAATTTTTTCTTCAAGGCGTTTAGAAGAAGAACTGCCTCTTCTTGTAACATGAAATAATATCTGAAAATGCCTATAGGAAACTCGGAATCATGATCGAATGTTTGCAAGCTGTAGTCCAATTCTGAGAAACATGAAAGAAGTGGGGAAAGAAAAGAACGAGGAGTGAGCATTTCGGTTGAGTTTCGTGCGTACAAGTGCCGTACAACTATTCCTCTCGTGGACCCTTCCTACTTACCGACTCGTAGGTCGCAGCGGGACAGTCGATGATGGTCAGTTCATCTCCGAAACAAATTTGTAATTCCGAAAACGTTTGATACTTATCGGTACTAGTTGATGCCTGTGGATCGCACACTACATTGACTTTTTTCGGGAACAGTATCTCAATATCTTTCACGGTTATGATCGTTCCATGCATTGAGTCTATTTGTTTTCTCTGTTCTTCTACTATGTCATACATATCTAAACCGGCCTGAAAATATTCTTCTGGTGAGTCAGTATAGCATAGTCCTGAAAAATACGAAGTCGAAGGTTTGGGGTGGCGAGGTGGCGAGGTGAGCATCATAAAAAGATGTTGTGATCGGTACACATTGTCCGTTCGAATATTTTCTACTTCTAAGATAGCTTCCTTTCACGCACCATGTTTTTGCCATTCGTGGTTTTGAACATAGCAAATTTGACAACCATTATCTTCGTTAAATCTTCCATTATAGAGGACCGGATCGTACCAATCTTCCAACATTCTTAACCGCAAACTATTATCCCACTCGTTCGTCACCTCATGGGGATCCAATGGTTTGTTTGAACCAGTTGCGTTGCAACAGGTACCGAAAGTTTTGAGCCAGCTAGGCCAGAGGCCATGGATGGACAAACGTTCTGACAAAGACGGAGAGCAACGCATACTTGGCATGTGCGTTAGGGTGAAATCGTGGCCGTCTTCCAATGCATTACAAAACGTCGGGTTCCACATGAGGTCTAACAAAAGATAATCGTAAGGACCAATGTTCGTCACTCCGCCATCCGCACAAATATTACAGCACTGGTCGGTTTGCACCGTATCAAAACCCGTCGAATTGGTAAAACCAGAACCAGGGTCGACGTACCCCTTAGTCGGGATATCGTTGCACATCGGTGACACGTAACACGACGTTGGAAGGTTATCTGTGGATGTAACAGATTTATCCTCTTTGGATTGAACGAATTGGCTATTGTCGAGCCAAAACCACAATGCCATTTTTCAAGACAAGCAACCATAGATACGATATGTGTTAGGCCCATACTAGCAACAGTTACAGGGCAATTGCAAAAGGATACAAGCAAAGTCAACACTTTTAATACTCACGACATATCGGAAAAAATGCTGGGCGGTAAGATAACTTCGTTCAAAATATAGTAAACACCGCCGCCGCATAGTGATTCCGATGAATGGAGATTTTCCGGGTCCGTACGACCTACAGATATGTAATCACCGCTTTCATACACGGAGTTTAAGGTCGACACAAGGTCGCCTTCAACCAAATGAGATTTCAAAACTTTCGATAGACTATGATCATCCAAACTCGCCAATCCGTTCGAAACGCGATCGAATGCTTGGTTTGTCGGAACAAACATCGTCCAGGTTCCGGTCGATACTCTATCGTAAAAGTCATGTTTCTTCAACAAACTACAAAAACTCGAGTAGTCGTTTGTTTCGCATAAGTCATCAATGGATAAGCATCCACTCGAGACGAAATAGGATCCCGATGAGTCTCTGCTACTACTACTGCTACTTCCATGGTCGAGTGCAAAAACCACTGAGGTAGACCCTAAAACGGTGGCAGCGGCGCTGTTAGTGATCTTCATGTTATGGTTTCGTCTTCGATTTTATCCATCTCTGCGTCTCGTCTCTTCCTTTGGACACTCGTCGTTGTTTGTAATTTTTCTTTGCTTTTTCAAAAGGCTTTACGAGTACAGGCGGTATTACTGTAACGACTACAGAGTCCAAACAAAATGATGCTATTGAAAACAGTCCCTTTGGCCGTCCATAACTGAGAATCTTTCGAAAAGAGCAAAATTGTCGACCTTTCTAAAACTTGATGTGTCAACGAAGTTCCTACCGTACGGTACGTACGGCAGGTACAGTATGCTACGGTATTACCGCTTGTACTAGCTATTTGACTACCACCATTTTATTTCCATACTACGGGCAAAGTAGCCCGGCCAAATTACAGTACCGTACCTGGTACTGGATTTCGTACCGCACGAAACGGTTCGATTGGCTATCACCAACAGTCTTGAATCTTGCGTCACAACTAACAAGTGATTGAATTCCAAACGGTAGGATTTGTCAAACTGATGCCCCCAACCATGCTTGATGCGCATCAAAATGATGTCAATGCTGGAAGTTGGCATTGAAATCAATATTGAGACAACGCAGTACGGTAGCAAAAACACTGAATCGTCCAACCCAAATAATTTCGTCGCGGTAAAGAGCCTTCAAGAAATGCCTGCTTCGGAGGATGTAACTCAAGCCCAACTTTCTTCTCTGGATGATACAGACTGCTATGCTTCCGTTTGGGAGCAGATTCTTGCCGAGCAGCGAGACGAAGAGTCTTCACAATCCGCACGCTCCTACAATTTGTGGGGCGGAAAAGGAAAAGGTGGTCGGGGGCTTGCTCGGAAGACAATCCAGCCGCATAATGTGGTTGTGGAAGATGTTCGATTGAAATACCTCTTGGGAGACACTTGCTTGGAGGGAGCCACAATCAAATTATTGCACAACCATGTATATTGCTTGGTCGGACGAAATGGATGTGGCAAGTCCACGTTATTGAAAAAGATGCATTCGCAAACAATACCTGGATGGAGTGTCAGATGGTCATCTTTGTATCTGCCGCCCACTCTACCCCCCGGATATCTACAATTGACTCCAATGCAGGTCGTGACAAAATATCTCGAAGAATGCAAGAAAGATTCTCGGCTGGCAACAGAGTCACAAATAAGTGAGTTGGAAGACCGCATTGATTGCCTGGATTTAGAAAACGAACAAGAAAAAATGGAAATTTTGTGTGAAGAGCTTTCCTCACTCGAAGATAAACTGAATTTCGAAGACTCGCTGCTGAAAAAACAACGAAAGGATCTATTTGAAGAGCTTGGCATCGATGAAATCAAATTGTGCGAAGAATTGCAGCCGGTCCAACAAAAAGAAGTATTGCTCTGTGCAGCTTGTATCTGCTGCCCATTCGTGAATCTATTACTGATGGACGAGCCAACCAATGATCTAGATGTCCACGGGCTGATTCGACTCCGACAGTTGATAGTAGACAATTTTGCTCATTCTACCACAGTATTGATTGTGTCGCACGATATTGATCTAATTAATGATGTCGCAACAGATATAATTGATATGTGCGCTCAGAAACTTTGGTATTTTCCTGGCAACTATGACTCCTACCGACTGATGAAAGATCAAAAAGAATCTCATTTTCTAAAACAATCTCAAGCCATGGAAAGGAAAAACAGTGAACTTCACAGCACTCTTCAACACTTGAAAGACAAGCCAGTACCGAAACGGCGAGGAGGTGCGAAGAAAAAAGCAAAGTCAGTTCAAAGTCATCGTAAAAAGATCGAGAAACACGTGAAAGATATGCAAATACTGGAATCATCTGCAGACATCCCAATGGATAGGAAAGGCCTTAGTTTAACGCAGAGATTGAAATTAAACGAAATTACCAAAACTGCTCCGGACAAAGCAGTGCACTTCGCGTAAGTTATCATGCCATTCTCCGGTGATTATTTTGCGTCTTTGTATCAGAAGATTCTTATTCTCTGTTTCGTTTTGTCCAATCCTTTCCCTTTTAGGCTGCCGAAGGTGACCTCTCAATGGGGAGAGCCACTAATAACAGCATTTGATGTTGGATATGGTACAAAGGAAGATTTTTCGAGTACAAAGCCTAAGGAATCTCAACTTTGCAATGCTGATGTCGCTATCGAAAAGCGAGATGGATTCCTGTTCGATTGTGTAGATTTGTGCATTGAAGAAGGATCGCAAACCTGTATTTTAGGCCCTGGCACATCCACTTCCTATTTGATGAAGATACTAGCAAAGAAACTTGCGCCTACCGAAGGCACAGTGCATCATTCTTCGGGGCTCACCATTGGCTATTGCGACTGTCGTGAGTTGAAAGACAAAATTTCTAGCATTGGCCCCGCCATGACGGCGTTGAAATACCTTTCCACTCGGTATCCAAAGAAGAACGAGACAGATCTTCGCAGTCACTTAGCAGCTTTCGGTCTTTCTCAGACAAGTCAGGCCAAAACTTCTCTCTCTTGCTTGAGTGGAGGTGAAAGCTTTCGTTTTGTGCTGGCGGAAATCATGTTGGAGAATCCTCCAATCTTGTTTCTCGAGCATCCTACGTCACACTTAGATGCAGAAAGTGTCCAGGCATTCGCATACAGTTTGCGAGAATGGAATGGTACTTTGATAATGCTTTGTCAAGATGCCAGCTTCTTGAGATCATTGGAACGCGTGAAATGCCTGGTGATCATGCCGGAAGAAGGCAAGATACGAAGAATTATTGACGATGATAGAGGTGGTATGAGAGGGATGGATGCATATCTGAAAACTTTAAGTCGAAGTATTGACAAGAGCAGATTTTATAATCAGTGCTGAATTGCAGATATTTTTTCCAAAATAGAACGGTTTCTTTCACATTGGCTGAAGTCTGCATGTAGTAGTGTATCGTATAGAGCTTTTGGAGTCTTGCTTTCTTGGATTTTGGTTTATCTCCGTGCAGAATTGGTATTAGCAGATATTCCAAGGAGTTTTTTTTTCTCTGTTTGTTGACAAATTATCTTAATCATTTGACAGTATCTTGTGTCGCTATGAAGCGTTTAATTGGATTACCTTTATTCCTTTAGTTGGATTCCAATTCTTCTCCCCTATTGCCAGTTCTCTGCTGCATAGTAACAACTCTTCTACTGCTGCTGCCAATTCTGTTTCAAAGTTCAACAATTCTATCTAATTTGAAATGAAAATTTCAAGGCAGGAATTTTGGTATTGTTGCTGTCACTCTTTTTGGTTTCCACAATGTGTCATTATTTTTTAGTTCGGTATTTTTACCGGTTGTATATTTGACCTCAGTTCATTTAAGATCTCATTATCCTCCCATTATTGTTTCTGATGAAAATTCTTTTCCATTTTGCACAATTTTCTTTTTCTATTATTTCTATCCTCCTCATCTTCTACATTGTCTTTTCTGTACTCTGCCCTTAGTGCTTGTTCAATCTCTTCTGAACAATCCTTGCCAGCTCTTTGCTTCTTTCCTTCCTCAATTAGCTTCCAGAACAGCATACATCCCTTGTAGCTCCAGCCCTCTTTGTTACCACTCATACTGTCAGTGAATCTTTTTCTGGTTTTCTTTCCAATCCCATAATTATTCCACAATTTGTAATTGTTGTACAAAAACAGTAGTGCAAAAGCTTCATCCATTGCAGTGAAAATGGTGCTCAGTTTATTCCTGTGCTGCCTTCACTTGAATTATGTTTGTTTAGGAGACACTGCCCCTAAGATTCTTGTTCCAAAGTACTTGAATTCTGGACTCTTTTCTTGTCTGTAGCTACTTCTCAACATGTACGTCTCTCTGCCAGCTCCTTCTGCTATGAAGCTAGTATTGACTCTGAACAAATCTGGCACTACATTTTTTTTGTCATCTGTATGTACAAGCAAAGATTGATGGTCATGAGACTCAAATAAGCTCACTTGCATCAGACATAATGCCTATACTTTCTTTGGTTCTGCTTACCCTTGCAATTTTTCCTCACCAATGTTTGTGCCTTGTGTCTGCAAGCAGTGATTGCGCCGTTGACAGTCCCTCTCCACTGTGCTGCAGAGACCACTAAGCTTTCTGGAACAGGGTATGTACCAAACATACTTTTGGGGTTTACTGTGATGATGCCTTGTACAATGTCATCTTCAACAGGAAGCTTCATGTACTTAAAAATCTTTCCTTGATGTGCCGCACCGGTTTAATTTTCATGACTGTCTCATGCTGATTTGTATGTACTTGGATTGCCCTAATCACTTCATCTTCTTGATGTCCCTCTATGCTGTTTGTGTCAGTAACCATTATGAGTACTGGTATCAATGCTCTGATGGATGTACCAGCTCCTACAACCTAAACCAAAACAGAATGATGCATACCAATCATTTTTCTTACTAGGGGTCGAATATTATAAATACAACAGGCTCATCACCTCCCATGTTGTCAAAATATTTCCAGGCAATCTTTTGTCAAACAACTTACTGTTCTAGTAATATACCTATGATGAGTGTTTATATAATCAATGATCTTTTATTAGCATCAATAGTAACTTTTTATTACCTACAACTTTATGGCATTGTTTTCATTTGAAGTTTTATTTTGTCTTCTGATATGCATGCTCCTAGAGAATCTTAGGTGCACATTGTTGCCTGCCACATAATTTCCCTAGCCTTGGTACAAATATCAGTTCAGGGACCAAACTTTTCTGGAAGGGCTCTTGTAAGTGTTCCTAGGGCCCCGTGTGTATGGTAGGATACTACTGTTCCAATTAAGTACCCAAGTAATCACATCAACTGGTTTACAATGTTAGTATCACATCTTCCATCTGACTGAATACTACATGTACCTACTATTGATGCCAATTAATTGTACCTCCACTACCCCATGGTTCACTGATTCTTCTGTTTCCCCCTGCAAAATTCAAGTTTGAGTTCCTTCCTTCTTTGAATTTCTGGTTTGAACTCCAGCTCAAAAACCCACACTATCACAACAGAGAATGGCATTCCAGGACCTGTCTGTTTCTCTTATATCTCACTTGGACTAACAGTCATGTAACAGAAAACCATGTTCAGAAATCAAAATCCCTTAGCCCTTGTGGTATTGTGTACTGTCTCAAAAACACACTGTGCCAAATCCAGGAATGGTGTTCCTGGTTTTGACCTTTTGCTCCTCACCAGCTGGTGTTATTAACTGAAAATCTGAGAAGATTTCACTGTTACTACCAACAATGCTTTATGTTGACCATAAGAATGGAGTCTTGGTTGATATTCTCACCCCATATACAGGTCAAATCTCTTCTTTGCATTTTTGGATCATAAATTGTCTCCTTGCAGTCTGCACTGGTGTCAATTAGTACGAGTACATTCCCACCATGACTAACTCTCAAGTGATGTTACATAAAACTGACCCTTGTGTGAAGGCAGTGCTATCTAACGCCAGCGTTTGTTGGGAAGAAAAGTGAATGTTTCTTGCAAAAGCCATGAAGGATGCTTTGGAGAACAAAGACTAGTACTACTGTGATGATAATTTTGGCAAAGCAGTAAGCTGACGGGTCTTAACACCATTCACAGAACTCACAACTTGTGTTTACATTGCCAGTAACATGGTTATAACTTGTCCATCTATCAAACAAGCGTCTGGCAAAGAAGCTGGTGGTGATATTCTGAGGACCATTCACCCCTTGGTCAATATTGTTCTTTGCAATGACACCTCAAGCAACAGAAGTTTTTTGGGAGTCATCCCAAGGAATCAGTTTTGAAAGTGTTGTTACTACTTTGATAACAAATTGGACGATTTCAACAACCTGTTGCCAAGGAACAATCTATTTCTGAATACCACGCCATCAGACAGTGTCAAGGCTGTCAACTATTTTGCCACTTCTACATGTGTAATGGCAGAGACCATTATCAAGTACTTGACATTCGCCAGAGTTGTTTTTCACTGGTACTTCTATCATGTACAGTTCCCTCCTATGCCCAAACCTGACAGAAGGTTCAACCAAGGCTCAAAGGATTTAACTGTTTTCAAAACCAAAGTAGACAACTATGTGGAAAGAATTGAGAAAACCTTGCGTTTCATTGTGAGAGACATGGCTCTTAGAGACTTGGTTCACTTGGCATCAACAATTCCTAGAGTACCATGCGAGCTTATCTAGTATAGGAATCACTGGCACACCTTGGTGATGCAGGTGATTGGTGATGCAGCTCCACAATTAACATTGCTCACCACAGCAGTTGAAACTTAGAGGATCCTAATTGCAAGTCAAAGACCCTTAACCGGTCACTGGGTGGTTGCGCAAGAAGATGTGGCAAGATTTCCATTCATTCTTGGCAAACAGTATTGCATTTTCTGATCTTTTTTGTATGCACTTCCATCTCACTGTCCTTGCACACAACTCTTTCTACACAGACTTTCTCCCCTCTCTTCACGAAAGTTGCTTTGTCATTGCGTCACTGATTCACCCTGTCTCACAGGGGGAACACGTGATTTGTACACCTCCTACTAGTAGTACTAGTACCAGGTCTGCCAGCGCCAAGGAGGGTGAGATTTATCTACTGTATAATCAATCTGTCCTCTCCATACTCATTAAATACTTCGATTCACTCTTGCATTACTACTACAATCCCACCACCACCAAAAATATTAGTATTCTGCTTSTTGTTCATCACCACCACCATCCAGACAACAACAAGAACAAGAAGAGCAAAATCAGATACTACTAGTAGTAGTACTACTAGAAGTAGCAGTTTTGCAACAGATACGTACTGTATCGGAAGATACGTACGATACGAAGCTTCGAAGAAACGGAATGAAGGAGTATACCATTCCTACGTACCTATCGTAAGGTACTGTTTATATGTATGTATCATAGGATCCGTCGTAAGAGGTCCAAGATAAGAGGTATTAGAATACCTCACGAAGAACAGAGATGTCACGAGTCCGGAATAGAAGAATCCTCAAGTAGATTCAGTACCAGATCTACATGAGGATCTAATCGGAACTTTGGAATTCTCATGAACGCGCTTGGTAATCTTCAAATAATTCTAATTTTATAATTCAATTTTCATACACACTTAAAACATACTAAGAGTACACGTAATCTTGTGCACAGTAATTACTAACTGATTGTAATTAATCATCCATCAAGGAAAACAACCAAAATACCACATCGACCATGGTGAAATCAATGAACTCCTCTTCACGAAATCGAAACTCATATCAATCATGCCTTACCCTTGCGGATAAGTTCAAGGAGAGTGACATCAAAGAGATCAGCCTCTTTGTGGATCACCCGACAAGGACAGAGACCTCCAGCAGAGGATCCAATCTAAGGACAATCCAAATCCCTGCTATGAGGCTGAAAAGAACCTGTCCAATCTTCTCTGGGAAATATGGAGTACAGGAATTATTCTATGTACAGGAAGGATTCGAAGATGCAATAGATGCAACGGATACGTACGTATACGATACGAAGCTCCGAAGAAAGGAATGAAGGATCATACCATTCCTACGTACCTATCGTAATGTACGCTTCCTATGTATGTATCATAGGATRTATCGTAAGAGGTCCGAGGATCGTAAGAGGACTAAGATACTATTCAAGAATACCTCACGAAGAATAGAGATGTCACGAGTCCGGAATAGAGAAGCKTCATGTAGAATCCCTACCAKGTCTACAYGAKCTTCTGATCAGAACTTCGGAATTCTCGTAAACGCGCTCGGTAATCTTAATCTTATAATTCAATTTTCATACACACTTAAACACCTACTACTAAGAGTACACGTAATCTCGTGCAATAGATGATTTGGAAGACAGGAGTCAACAAAGCAAAACTTACAAATGCCTTTTTTATTTACTACAGTACTACTACTAGTAGTAGTATGATATTTTTCATAGTACTAATAATAATGATCTGGGATCTAATTGACCAGTTTGACTAAAACAAGACTAAAAAATCGAATCAATCACGTCCTTACGTTAAGCGATGAGAAAACATGTCAAATCTCAAAACAGACACGGCACCAACGGCTATGTCAATCAAATTCTGAACGGATGGGAATAACAATGAGGCACACCTCATAATCCAAACGTTGGAAGTCATGACTTGGCATGGAACTGCCCTGGTTATGATGCGATACAAAAGAGCAGCTGCTTCTGGCATTCTTTGTCTTGAGCGAACGTCTTTGGCGTCTAATAATGCCTTGCTGAACCAAGCTGCCCAAAGAAAGTTTGGTTTTGGTGTGCTTTCCGGTCCTGGTAGAAGTGCTGCTCTGAACGATGACAAAGAGAAGGGGGAAATACTATGTATAGGTCGAAAGTTGACGAACTTTTCCAGATCATTCTGGTCTTGTCGAGGTGGGGAAATGGATCCGAGGGATAAATCATTGGCAAAGAAAGATTCAGTTTTAAGTGACGATGCCAAGAGAGAATCTTCTTCATCATCTGATACTACGAACATTGATACCAACATGAGCACTACACGGACGACAACTCCAGTTGGATCTCATACTTACCAAGTATCTGTTGGCGTAGAGCAAGGCTTTCGGTCATACATGGAAGATGAACACTACGTTTCGAATGATGGCGATTTTGCAGCTGTCTTTGATGGGCATGGAGGTGGAAAAGTCAGTCGATATCTTCGAAAAAATTTATACGCAAATGTTCAGGCGTTTTTGCCCCTTGTTTTGGTTGAGAAACAGGAAGATTTATCGGTGGACGGTAATACCGGTGGTACGGAAGAGAAATTGAAAAGCACCCGACCAAGAAACCCTACAGTGAATGACTATGCAAATGCTCTGGAATCAGCACTGGAAAAAGTTGATAGTGAAATACTGAAAATATCCCATTGGAGTTTTCAAGGTAGCACAGCGCTCGTGGTTTGGTTGCACGAAAAGCAAGAAGAGCGGAATACAGGCGATGACAACATGTCCCCTGACACACAAAGAACGATATTGGCAGCAAATATAGGAGACAGTCGAGCAGTTTTGTGTAGAGACAACAAAGCGTGGGACCTCAGCAGAGATCATAAACCAAACGATCCTACTGAGAAGTCACGTATTGAAAGTTTGGGCGGAAGCGTTATTTGGTGTGGAGAGACAGACCAATTTGGTGCACCCATTGAACACCAAGGAATTTATCGAGTAAATGGAAATTTGGCGTTATCCAGGGCGATTGGTGATCGTTCTGAGCGCCCTCATGTCACAGCAGAACCCGAAATTATCTCCGTACCAATCGAAGAAGGGGACGAATTTATCGTTGTAGCGTCAGATGGACTGTGGGATGTGATGAACAGTGGCGACGCTGTGAATTATGTCAAACTCTCTTTGAAAGCCGGTATTTCGAAGAAAAAGATTGCTAGCATGATGGTGGAAGAGGCGATGCGCCTCGGTACATGGGATAATGTCACCGTTGTCATAATATGGATTGATCGGAAGCTATAGGAAGTACTATTTAGCTCTATTTGCGTCTTTCCCCCCAGCTGAATTCAGTTTTATGTTTGCGAAGTTAGCACAGGGACTTGTATGAGTTCCTAATAGAAGTAGAAGTCTCGAGTCGAGTTTATGCCGATTCAGTTCTTGTTTTTCTACCATGGTGGCACAAGAGGTATGCAATGATCAATGATGAACTCTCCATTCCCGGTACAAGATGAAAGAGACGATCCCATGTGTAGAGCAATTGATTGCACTAGTAGCTGTTGCTAGTAAATTGAACAATAGAATTTTTTACAATATGATTGCTCATTCTACTGCTGGTCAATTTGGCCATAGAACTTGCAACTAAAAATGAAATTCTACAAACAACAATGTGATCTCCTCTTTTGCTTTCAGCTACTACTAGTAGTAGTAGTAGCATGCACTACTAGAGCTAGAGAGTGTTGAAATAATTCTAGAGGAGAAAAAGGTTTTTTTCAGTAGTCAAGCCTGACATGCTTGACTTTTTCCCACTTACAAGAAAACATGTCACAACTATTTGTACTATCAGCAGTACTGCATGTATGAGGAGGAAGAAAAAGGCAATATTTATCCTTGTCTTTCTTGCTGCCGTTGGTGTCAAACATCATTTCCAACAACAAGAAGTTGCATATGAAAATTGCAAGCTAGTAGAGTGTAGTACTACTAGTAGTACTACTACATCAGCTTCACCTTTGTAATAGTACTACCACTAGCTACCACTTCCTCTGCTCCCTTATAAGTGATGTTGTGTCCCTATTTTGCTGTTCCTTCTTCTTCTGTGTTTAAGCTTTTACTACTAAACAGTTTTATGAGCAATGATTGAACTGTGTAGATTGTGTAGAATCAGTACTAGACACTAAATTGTGCATGCACCTCATTGATCTTTTTGGAACATGAAAATAAAGTCTATTCACAATGGTCCGGTGCACCTCTTGTGAGGAAGAAGAATGACTGATACAAGAAAATTCTCCATACAAACAAGAAATAGCCTCATAAATGGACTACTAGTACTACTCTTAGCTATAGAGTTCAAGTAGCAGCATATCAAAATGACCATTGAAACCCTTTCAACCAGGATACTATGCATAAAACAACAATTGAAATTATGTTAATTGCGGCATTGGGAACGTTAATTTAACATTAATAATGTTCTTTTAACATGAGGAACGTTATCTGTATGTCACCGTAGGCCAATATAGATCCTAGTATTCCAATAATCAGCATTCTTCAATGTAGTAGCATACTACCTTCCCAATTACTTGGGTCTTGCAAATACCTTAATAACAAGGAAAAAGGGCGTCCTTTCCTGCTAATATTCAGACTGTTACTAAGTAGAGCATTCAGAACGTTAAATTGAAGCAAAAACCGCAGTACTTATTTATACATAGCCTACGCTGCTAACATTTGGAATGTTAAATTGACATTCCCAATGTCTCAATTACTAACATAGTTTCAATTATTGTTTCACAAGTAGTAATGAAAATTATTACTAAAAATTGCTCTGGTTGAAGGCTTCTTCAACTTTTACTAACAGCATGGTTGTTATGGGGGATAGCAAATAAAAAACTATTGGGTTAGATCTATGGGAGTGACTTAAAAAAGAAATGGAAGCAGGTTTGTCATTGCCAAATAAGTTCTGGAATTGAAAGTGGTTCAAAAAATATGAAAGTTCGAATTTGCGAAACAACGTAATTTGGGCGGTGACAATGGTGACCGTTTCGAAATTGTCGTTGACTAACAATTTGTTGTCGCAATTTTGTAATGATAATTTCAAAAACAGTGGCGATGACAATGTGTATGCGTTGTCGATGTGTTGTTCAAAGGTGTGTGTCGACCAAGTGTTTGGTAGAGTCGTGTAGTGAGGAGAGAGCACGCCTAAAAAGTGATCACCATGGTGGTGATGATTTTTATTGGAAGGGTGTCATAACTTGTGGGAGTGACTGTCCTAATACTAGTGATGTAAAATGTATGCTAGAAGAAAAGTGAGTTGATACTCTTATCGAGGATAAACAAACTATGGAATCTAGAATCGATCACTGTGAGGATCGAGTGATGTGTGAATCGAATGAGTCGAGTCACTCACGAAAGTGAATGAAATGAGTCACGTCAATCATATGAATCCAATGGGATCATGTGAGTCATATATCATGTATGGTGTGTATGAATCGTAGATACGTGTCATATGTATGTGTCATATATATGAGTCATACCCACGGTCCGATATCCTACAGACAGCAAGATCAGTATGACACAAAAAGAAGTATTCCAATTGCCCAAATACTGAGCTTATTTGAGTAGTAAGAAAGGTGTTGTGATGCACCACATAAATAATGAGTAGTTCCAGTACTACTAGTACTAGTACTACTAGCAGAACAAGAATTGGAAAAAGTTCAAAACAAGTTTGGGCTTGTTAATTCACTTCATGGTGCAAATGAGTATTAATAGGCACTTCTTGGAGTAGTTGTACTATTAGAAGTACTAGTAGTACTAACCTTCTTGTTCATTGGACGTACTACTACTACTAGTAGTAGTACCATGAATTACTACTACTGGTTCTAGTAGTAAGTCACACTGTGAGGGTACATGTAAGATAATATACAATAATAAATACACAATACAAAGCCCATAGAATCCTACACACACACAAATTATTGCTAACTTGCTAAAACACAGGTATTTACTATAAGGCTGAGCCTTACTAAGAAGTGTAGCAGGAGGACCAGGGTGAGAGGTATCAATAGGAGCATCAACTTCTAGTATTACTGTTGCAGCACCCCCTTGTCCTTGTCTCCCCCTACCAGTCCCTGTAACAGCACCACTGCCAAGTCCACTAACAACACTACTACCACCACCACAAACTACAATCATCACAGGTGCTGCAGCTAATGCTCTTATTGTGGCTTGCACTGCCCTCAACTGCTGTTTAACATCAGCCAGCTCAGAAACTTGGTGATTGTGAAGGTGTCCAAGTTCCTGCAGGTTAGAAGAAAGCTTGGCATAAATAGCATTCCACCGTCTCTGACCAGACCTAGTGGCCATGATCTCATCCATAATAACAGATCCACTCACCTTTGATGGAATCACCCTCACTCTTTGCACTGGATTTACTCCATCAGCAAGTGTACTCTCAAGAAGAATGAACTTCGTTACAAGAACTCTGTGCCTGATATCAGGTGGTACAAAATCAACAGTAGATAGTTCAAATGAAGCCCACAGCAAGCTAAGCCCAAGGATCTTTACAACATCAACACCAAAGGTGCCACAAATGGCTGGAGAGATTTCACTTGCTCCAAGCCATTCATTTGTTATACCACTTCCCTCAACTGCCTTGTACCTGCAAGCTCCTCCATCAGTTAGCTTGCTAGCACAAGAAATATCAGGCCAGTCTAGTTGAACTGCTGTATATCTAGACTGCATCCACTATGTAGCTGCCCAGCACCCTCTATCGTATAGCGTTGGCCAGCCAATGTACGGTTGTAACCTTGGATTAGCGGCCATCTTTTTCCCGTGTAAAATATGTCGAGCGCGCCGACTGACATCACGAAATCTTGTCGGAACACACCATTTTTTCTATAGAAATTTTGTCATGATGTCTGTCGGAGTGCTTGAAATAAATTCTCGATGAACATATTTACCTACAATAACATCCGATGCTGCACCAATACTGATACTCTATGATGCTCATAGCAGCAAGGCAACTCGTTGTCCATTGTT